>VYZW01009031.1:0-28588 GCA_013401315.1 Balaeniceps rex | reverse complement strand
AAGCTTTTTAAAAACTTTTTTTTTAAAACTTTGGGTTTGATAAACAGAAACCTTACTGACATGACTTATCAGCACTTGTACAAAGCAAATCCATAAATTAGCTGTGTGTCCTCAACATCCATGAGTAATGAGGCATCTCCAGCCTCAAATAAGATTTTGATGCCAGACACTACTGTCATGTATTTTCTCCCTCTCATATATATGCATGTGTGTGAGAAAACCCCACCTTCATATATGGTATGTCTTTCTAGCGACATTTTCACATGAGAGAGGGAGGCGGAGGTAATCTTATTATCACCAAAACATTGTAAAAACAGCAGAGCATTGGAGAACTTTAATCCTTTTCTAAATTATGGACTAAGAACATTACAATCGTGCTGAGCACAAAGGCAGAGCTGTAACTTGACAGGCTTGTATAATTTACAGCCTCCATAGTAAAAGAGGTGTTTTTATTAAATGACTGCCTGAATTTCTACAGCCACTTCAGACTCCGATGATACTGGGGAGGCTTGCATTCTGCTGCCATCATTCAAATCCTTCCCTTTCACCACATGAATATGGCTGGGATTCCAGTTCAAAACCCATATAGAGTTATTTATCTATTACTGCTCGTCAATTCAGAGCTGAGGCTATTTATGCTGGTACCTCATTTCACACACCTTAAATAGCTTTTGTTTCTCATTCTATAAAGCTGAGTTTTCTTTATGAAATAAGCATAAAACATTAACTAAACTATAAGCAAAATCCATGTATCACCAGGAAAATGCCCCTTGCAAAGAAGGTTTTATTTTCATGTATTCAAATTTCTGTTTAAACTAAAATAACATATGACAAATAAAGAACTGAAGCTTTTTCGCTGACTGAATGCTCATTTGCCATAGGTACCTAACATTATTTTTCTCTTCTGTATTGTACAGAAAAGAAGAGCATTGGTACGGTGAAAGTGGTAAAAATACTTTTATCAGCATCCACTAAAGAGTATTTTTGGACTGATAAAATAAGACCAGGAAAATAGGGTGGGTGACTTCAATCTCAACATTACAGTGCATACTCTAGAAGGATGTTTACACTGCTGGAATGAAAACAATTCATAACCAAGCTTTTAACTTAAAATAAGTAATATAAATATTTATCAGACTAGTGTTTTAAGGCCTATATTACTAAACTATTTCTGTATTATATTGGGAGTGACAGCTATTGTTAAAATTTAAATGCTTTCATAGCAGAAAATGAACCGAAATCCATTTAGCCAGCATGGAATTTTGCATTAGTGAGTATACATTTACAGGGCTTAGAAAACTCAGGTCAGAAATTTCAGACAGATAGACCTTATCCTGGGAATGTGTTTTGTCTTAGCTTGACCTCTTCTGTGGGTCCTACGGATATTCAGTAGAGAGTCTGCACCCTCCCTCTTTTAAGGCAGGTCCTAGAGGATGAATTCTGGATATCATTTCACAGTACATAAGCAGCTGCTGAACTTTAAGCCTGTGAATGCTACCATTGACTCCAGTGCAAGCAGATACTCACTTAAAGTTAACTAAGTGCTCTTTGCTGAATGAGAAGCACAGCACTCAAACCCTTGCAATATCAAGCTTTCATGCTTCAGTTGGTCATCCTCGGATCATCATTCCTCACTCTCAGAAAGAAGCTCCCTTGTTTTTATTTATCACCTTTGACTGACATCCCTCTACAGTCTTCAAAATTAATTTTTTAATCTATCTGCCAAGCACTCTGTTGACACAACTGGAGGTGGAGGATAACATGCCCAGCACAAATCCACAAAATCAAGGAAATACATCTTCCGGCCATCAACTCACATATGACACTCTCTCCTCCCCTCCCGCAACTACTAACATGACACACCTCCCATAGTCTACTGTGGGTAGCTGGGCCTTGCTCAGAAAGCCAGTAGTGCTCCATGCCTTGCTTGGCACCATTAATTCACTCCCTTCCCACCTTCCTAGCCCTTCCAAGACAACCCCACATGCCCTGCCTGGAGCTGCTACTGCTGTCTCCACATCTGTGCCAGCTCCAGCCATGTCAACACTGAGGCCAAAATAATAAACTTGATTGGACTCCCCTGAATCTATTGAAAACCCTAGGATTTCTATTTCTGGGAGACTTAGGCAAAGACCATGGGCAGAGACTCACCAGAGGGACTCACCCACCTCAGCCCTGTGCAGTGCCTCATCTGAAAAACATTTATGGCTGTTTGGGGACCATCACACCATCCTTACCTCTGCCTAATTCGATGTGCAAACCTTTATTAGGTTGCTTTTTTTCCTCCAGCTCTGCTACACCTCGTGCAGGAGTATATTGTACTCAGAAATGCTGATTTGGAAACAGGTGCTTGAGGAAGAGACATTAAAGGGAGAAAAAGAGACATTTTGCCAGAAGGGCCAGAGACAAGAATGGACAGCGTGGTCAGTGAGATGAAACAGTGGCAGGAGAGATGAAATATGCTCCTTGTGCATCGCAGAAGAGAGGAGAATGCCAACTGTTTTATTATTTCCCTGACTTTACAAGTCTAAACGAGGTATATTTCATACTTACAGAAGCCTAATTACCTCCACTGAGGCTTTGCATAGCAATTTACATGACTTTTTAACCACTTAAGAATAAGAATTGCATGCAGATGGGTGGGGATAGAAGAGCCTTGCACTGAAGAACACACCTCCAAACAGCTCCACATCAATGTTTCTGCATCAGCAGCTCCACAAGCACTAGCAGAAAATCATTGCTGTTGAAATCTAGGGTTTACTGGTTAAAGAGGAGTGTAGTTATGCCTATCCCAGTCAGCAAGATCTGTGCGCATTCAGCCCCATCAATAACATGAAGGTGGTGTTGCTTAGTTACGCCAAGGATAATGGCTGGAAATGGAAGGAAATCTAATTTCAGTTTTAAATCAGCTGTTAAATCAGAAAAACTTAGTATCCAGGATGCTAGCCTTTTTTTATTGACTACGTATTTATATATATGTAGTCTATAAAAAAAAGTCCGTGTGTACATATATATGTATATATGAATTTAAAAACAGAAGGGGTTGAATTTCACACAGCGTCTAATTTCAAAGACTTTCTGTAAGAGTCTTAAGAGTATTAAGAGAAGAAAATAAAAAGTCTCCAAAAAAATCCAAACTGCAAAACAAATGTCAAAGGGCGTTAAAACTAAGCTTGCATGACATTTCACACCAATTGGCCACCTAGATTAACCAAGGAATTTATGCTCCATTTTCACGACACCATTATAGCTTTGGAGTCATTTCAAGGTACTGCTTTCATGTGTGTGAACAGAGGGAGTTGCATTTGCCCACAGAAAGGCACACTCCTGATTGCTTTTCCAGGTGGCATCTCAGATATTGTGTCTGGTATCTAAAGGTGTTCCAACTTTCAGCAGACTGTTAGGACTCTTTCTATATTTGAATGCTCTGATGTTTAATAAAAGCTGACGCTTTTGGTTCATTTACTGTTATTGTCCCACCTGAGTGTTTCATGGTGGCTAATGAAGTACAAAGTTTTAAATGAGTCTTTCTACATGAACTAACTCTTACACAAGTCATTGTGTTGCAGCTTCTTTGAGATCTTCTCTGTGCTGAGCTTTTAGTAATATTTCTGCCCAATAAAAAAGTGGCTCATGCAAAGAAAAATGGCACAGTACGACTCCCCGGAGTAGCACAAGGACAGCATGTCTACATGGCACTGTGCTTGAGCCAACAGGACAGCACAGTTTTTGGACCATGATAAGCTCCACACGCAGTGCTGTGCTGCAGCATGGGGATGTGCAAGTTCCCCTGGGCCCAATGATACCTTTTAGAATATTTTTGCTATAGGACTTAGCACATTGTTAACATGTAAAAGGCAATGTTTGTGTTTTTTTCTTTTCCCACTCTATGGTCTCTCTTTTTGTGGGAGTTTCCTGGTGGACAGCATTGTATAAATTTCTAGGGATCTGCTTCACTCAGTTTTTTGCTCGTTTCACTCTTTTTCAGATATCTTTCTGTTTTTCTGGCTTGCACTGTCAGAATTCTCTTCCATCACAGATCTGGCAAACGTTCCCACTGGAGATTCCTCGTCTAGCCTCACACGGTTCTGCTTTCTCAAGAACATCCTGTTGCAAACGATCTGCATTTTAGTCATGATGTACTGGATTAAAAATAGATTTATCCAGAAATTATTTATTTCCTAACTGTTAGAGTAGGAAACCCTGGAAAGGGAAAACATTGTGAAGGGTTTCTCATTCCCCAGGAAAAAACCTATGGATAATTTTTAAAATCAGTTCATGAATTCTTCAAAACACAGTTTTCAGACAGAGGACTAAGAGCCTTAAGAAAGCCTGAGCTGTGCCAGCCTTTCAGTAGTCTGGTTAGGCATCCAAAGCCATTTATGAAAAGATCATTACTATCCATATGATTTTGGGAAGGGGAGGGTTCAACTAATTTAGATGCCTTGTGACTCATCCATGCAAAATAAGAATTATAATCTTAGTCTCTCATATTTGGTCTTTTTAGTCTGCTTAACCTGTATGTTACTCAAAATGAGGATTTTTCTCTCTGTTCAGTAGAGTTATGAAACTAGCAGGCATTACTAATGGTTAGAATATGGTTCTGTAATCCTGTAAAAAAAATTAAAATATTAATGGCATTTTTATTCTATTCTACATTTTTATTTATTTTGTCTAATTCTTTAGCCCTCCCAAAGAAACAAATATTTCTGTCCTAAATGCTTCAATTGCTGAAAAATAACACATATGGGAGAAGGAGATTGCTTTTCCTTGGTAAAAACCCAGAAATGTTCATAAAAATGTACACAGTGCTTTACAGAGAAAGTGTTTCAAACTAAAATGTTTCATGAGGCCTCAGAACTTATTTCAGGCTAATAAAATGAAGTAACAGTGACAAACTTGCAAGCCAGATGCTAGTCTTTTCTCAACTTCCCACTCAAATGTGCAGGACATGAGGTAGACAGATAAAGACCTAATGACTGAACCAAGCCAAGGAGAGTGCCGTACCTAGAAAGCTCAACTGATTAGCGGCTAGATGAATTCTCCATGCCCTCAGTAGAAAGAATAGGTGAAAAATAAATCAATTCAAGCTAGAAACAAGAAGACTGTGAAAACAGAAGATAGTATTTCCACAAACTGTTTGGGTTCTCACTTCTTCCAGTCTCACCTCATCATGCTCAGTGTTGCAAGTCTCACCTCATCACGCTCAAAACAACTGACCATCACATGTCTGACAGACCTGAGAAGCATTAGGAGAGATCGCCCAGGAAGCTCTGTAATCTCCAACATGATAGACTAGCAAAAGTCACAATAGAGCAGAGCTCCATGTTAGTGAACCCATTCCCTGGAGTGAAGGCAGTAGTTTGATGGCTCTGATCTAATCAAGGTTCATGGTGATCGAAAGTCATTACTCTATTGACTGCTGATTGCAAAGATCCGGGTCAGTGCAACACATTCATGAGGACTTAAAAAATCTGAGTTTCTACTGAAGGCAACCCCTTGGTAGCATGCCATGCTGACATCTGGAAATTTTAGAGGACAATATGGAGACCAAATGGCTTGCATGCACCATGCAAAGGGTTATTAGTGCAAGGAAGAATGGTGAAGCTGTAAGAAACTATCTGGATCAGTTAACTGACAGATATTCGAACAGCTGGGGTTTACATGAAGATATGTAATTTTTGAGTGCTAAGTCAGCCACCACAAACTCCATTTTACACTTTAGTTCTTTCTGGATGAGACTTTGATTATGAATCTTATCGTTAGAAGTGGACTTAGCTGCAGTATTTCATAGAAGCACAGAATCACAGAATGATGGAAGGGACCTACAAGGATCATCAAGTCCAACTCCTGACTCTGCACAGGGCAACCTAAAAATTAAACCATATATCTAAGAGTGTTGTCTGAACGCTTCTTGAACACCATCAGGCTTGGCACCATGGCCACTTCCCTGAGGAGGTTGTTCCAGTGCTTGACCACCCCCTCAGTGAAGAACTTTTTCCTAATATCCAACCTGAACTTCCGCTGATGCAGCTTTAAGCCATTCCCTTGCGTCCAGAAAGAAGAGATCAGCACTTCCATCTCCACTCCCCCTCGTGAGGAAGTTGTAGACAGTATTTGGAGGGAAAGGATCAGGATCATCGGAATTTGCAGCAGTTGAGGTCTGCTATATGGAGAAAAATGTGCACTGCACACTTTGCCTCTTAATTCTGGATTTGACCAAATTTTCTGACTCAGACCTGTAGCTCCTGCAACAGTATCTTTTATCATGTTTCTTGATTCAGTCTATATAAAACTGAACAGCTCCTCTGGTTTGGGATTGCTGGTCTTGTAGGCAACCTGGCAATGATACAAGTCATGTTTTAAAGAAAAAATGAAAGAACAGACACTGGCTGGCCTACCCTGGCCCATAAGATCCTTGCACATTTACCATTATTTCACTTCCCCCCATCCCCACTATTAAAAGGTGGTAGAAGTAGAGGGCACTTGGGATAAGACATTTTCCAACCAAGTTTGACATCTCAGGCTGCCACTGACAGGCTGGTGTAACGCATTTCATGATCAATACCTCTAACCAACACTACCTCTCCCTCCAAACCTTTCTGCTCGTGTATCATAACTGAGGAGAGACCTAGGAACTTCGAATCCCTGTAATACCTGAGCACTGCACACATCCATGAGAGGTTTTAGCATCATCATTTACAGACAATTGAGGGATGCCCCAAAGTCCCAAGGTCTGCACCTACTAGGAATAGAAAAATGGTTGTCCACAACCTGGTTAAGGACCTTAGCCACTAGATAAACCTGTTGAGGTGTTGCCAAGACCAATTAGCGTGACAGGAAAGCTTATTTGTTCTTCTTGCTCTACAGGTCCAAGTGACTGCTGCTGTTGCACACAGAGACATGCAGCTACTGAGCCCCCAAAATGTTTTTTCTTTTTGCTTAAGAAAAGCCAGTGCCTTTAAGTCAGTCACGAACTGCCACATCAAGTCACTGCCTGACCACACTGCGCCTGGGAGCTGTAACCATCCAAGTGCTGCAGCTGAGGCAAATGTTGAGTTTTTAATGACACCTACTGCACACAAAGAGCCATGGAAACTCCCCTGGCCTATCCACCACACAAACCGTGGCAGTGAGTGTGTGTTATCCCTCGGCCCCTGGAAAGGGCAGCAGGCCACATCTCTCCTCTCAGCTGCGATGCGGTGTCAGTGGCACTCAACCTGGCCCCAGAGGCATTTTGCTGGACGTAAAACACCAGGCAGGCTTAGTTTTATTTTTATTTTTAGTGCTATTTTGGTAGCAGTATGTTGCCTTCAGGAACCACAGTGTGATAGAAAATTAATCCAGTCTTACGCAGCAAAGAGGAATGCAGTGAACATACACATGGCTGTAAAGAACAGACCCAAAAGTTGGGGGGCCTGCTCTGTGCTCCCTTCTCGCTGGCTTTTGCATTACCTGCACTAACCCAAATACCCTGGGACGTGCAGGCAGCAGTCTGTCCTTCCTGTCCTTTCAACTACCAGCACAAGGCAAACACCAGTCGGCCAAACGTTTTGGGATTTCCCGCAGAGGACAGGGCTGTTTTCCTGGTGCACTGCAATGAAGCCCACGCTGCCATTGTGTTCAGGCGGCGGCAGGAAAAGCTCCTGCAAGCACAGGGCCTGGCAGCAGCCTAGCCGGCAGAAGCCGGAGCCACCGCGGCACGAGGAGCCCTCTGCCCCGCTGCCTCCCCTGCCGCCCCAGCTGCTTAAATGATGTCGGCCTGCTGGGTGCATGGTGGGGAGGATGGACGTCTCACTGTGCCCAGAAGGCCAGGGGACAAGGTGCCCAGCCAGCCCACCACCCTGCCCTTCTCACCAGTGGCATGGGGAAGACTAGGTGCCATTAAATGTAATCTGCTTGACTGAGACCAGGCCAGAGTTATTAAAGGCTGTAATTTCACAGCCCACAGGCAGACGTCTCTGGTTTTTTTAAAAAAAGGACGCTATGTTACCCTGACTCAGGAAAGCCGTCAGGACTGCCCCACCTCAGAGGCAGGGAAAGCCCTCAGCCGCACTGGGACCTGCCTGCCATGGGCTTCTGCACCTCAAAAACTTTTGGATTTGAGAATCTGAACTTCTCGCCCCCATTGCGCTATTACGGCGGTGTTGTTATTTGCATTACAGTGGTGCTTGGAGACCTCAGCCGAAGGCATAAGTCTCATAGCACTAGACACAACACATACGTGCTGTTCCAGACTGCCCCTTCTCCAACACATAGTCACCTAAATGGACACAGCAGACAAAAGCAGGCAGAAGAAAATACCGGTGAATCCATTTCATATGTGGGAAACCAATTCCTATTTGGGCCAAGGCCACTCTCCATCACTGATAGCATCGTGGTAAGTAAGAGTTGTCTCTACTTTCAGGGCAGTTTGCTGAAGTGAGAAGAACATAAATAAGAATCGTACCCAGAGAAAGTGAAGAATTTGTCTAAGGTCATGCAAGAATTGTGTTGCACAGCCAGGACTTTAAGTACACAAGACGTGTTTCTGAGAGCAAGATATTGCTAAGTACAGAAGCACAAGGCAAGAGGATAAAAAAAAAATAGTACTCCTCTTTCCTTTGATTATTACTGTCTGTAACAGGAATGCCTCAAACAAGATTGGAGCCACATTGTCCTGAACACCCTACAAACACCATGAAGCAGTGTTTTAATTTCTTTTTTTACATATGTCTTTGCTGAGAATGAATTGGCTTCTGCATTAGTACAAAATATCATTGAGTCTTTTATTTTTATTAAAAAGTAACTATATTGTATTTGTGGAACACAATTTACTAACACAACAAACAACTCCCCCCTTGGTTGTGCTGCAGCAATTCGTATGTCACTTCATTAACAAAAACAGTTCATGATTGCGAATGAGATCAGAACCTATTCCAAATCCCCGAATGTGCAACAAGGGTCAAATTCTACCTTGTTTTACAGGTCAGCAGCTTATAGGCTTGGTACACCCATCTCATTCCGGTGAAGATGTCCTAGATTTATGCCAATGTGAAAGTTAAGAATATAAGTTCAGGATTCTCCAGAGAGCAAGCATGGGTTTCAGAGAGAGAAGAGAAGAGTAGGGGAGAGGAGAGGACAAGGTTTATGGTTGTACTTCTTCAAATTAGAGCACAAGCCGAACCAAGGCAATCCTCTTGCAAACTTTGGCTTTTACTCATAACATCTTTTCTGAATGCAAGATCAACAACAGATGAATTCTCCTGTAGTGAAGACCACACTTTTAAACTCAGCTGGTTATTCCACAGAGAAACCTGCATTTCTGTACGGGGAAGCCTATCAAAACACTGGAGTGAAGACTGAATGGCCAACATAATTTGCTCCTTTCGCTATGTATCAGGGGTCCAGCCTTTAATTACACAATTACATGCTATTTGTCAAACTCAAAGAGATCTCTCGCTTTTTAACTGAGCTGCTATTTCACAAAGATTTTCTTTTCTACCAGTAAGAGATTCACTCCTGCAAGATTCAGAGAAGCCATATAGGTGTTCTGTATTATTTTGTAGCGAATGTATTTTTCGTGTTATGCCTGAACTGATTTGATGACCAGTTGTCACAGAGCTGAGGCAGTCCTCCTGCCCTCCTCCAGATCTGTGTGGCACAAGCTCTGGAGCGCAGCTGACCTCCTGCTGAACTAATCTGGGGGACGGGGGGGGACACACAACCTAAACCGGCGGCAAACTAGCGCAGCTGCAACAACGGAGCGGCTTCCTGCTGGGTCAGGCCCCAGTGCTGGATCCCTGCCTGACCCGGGCAACTCCACCACTGGCATAAGAGAGGCAAGGGGAGTGATGCGAGGGGGGGACAGGACTGCCCTGTTAAGTGGCAGCTAGCTGTTTCATCGGCTCAAAGCATACTGCACCCTCAGGTACACTAGCTTAAGCTTTTTCAGAGTAGGAATAGTGACTTTTTAATCGTTTTCCAGCTGTGGATTTCCCAGAGAAGTGGTGAACCTCATCCACAGACACAGATCAATGCCTAGCATACGTTAGCCTATATGCACTCCTTGGAAATAGTCCACCAGCACCCCAGGTGTCTGTAGGTAGAACATAATGGCAAGCAACTTCATACACTTTCAGATTAATGCTTGTCTTTCTTCCTTTGAAATTACTGCAAGCTCTGGCTGATCAATGAGAAGAAAAAACCCCAAAGGTTAAAATACGTTTACCTTACTGCTGGTAAGGTTCTTTGTTTTTTTATTTCTTACTACTGTTCTTTGGAACAGGGAAAAGTCATGTTGAAAATCCAGTGGTTTATCCTTCGCAGCTCTGCTTTACTAATACACAAAACTGATGACGGAGAGGAAGAAGAAACCATTACTGGCACCGTTGCCTTGGGTCTTCTTCAGCACGTGAAGGTCCCCAGTGGGCAGAGAGCAAGCACAAGGTCTAAGCCCAGCCTATTCGCGTTCGCTATTGGAGAAACAAGCAGGCAGCCTTGGGAAGACAAGCAAACCCAAGACTCTCTGAAAGAGTGTTTGAAATGGATTAAGCCAGGTAGAATTAGGTCATGGGGGAAACATTTTAGGTACATTAGGTCTGTATCTAATCCAATTGTGCTTCATAGATACCTCAATTTACTAAAAGCCAGCAAAAATGTAGAGGAAGTCTAGCAAAAATTTTACAAATGTATGTTCTACAGAGACCTGTGAGCATCCATGAGTTTTTAAAATTATAAAATACATATCCCCAAAATGAGAGGGAGACGTATAGCTCTATTTATAGTCCTGCTATGATGACTTTTCATGCAAAAGGTGAGGTACCTATTATATGACTGAAGATCCATTGGTGCAACCCTACATGAAGGGCAAACTTAAACTACAAGGTACACATTTTGTATCAGAGCTCACTGAGTGGCGAAACAGTGTATCAGCCCAGATGTTTTTTTTTTTGAAGGAGCTGGTAAACAAAAAATACAAAGCAACTGGCCGTGTTCCCAGGTAGGATAAAATCACGTTTTTCTGTCATTTACCAGTTAAGTCTTGACTGGCACGATAGTCCACCCGCAGAAAGGCAGGACGAAAGCATCACATTTGGCTCTAACACATTTCCCAGAGGCCAGGTCTTCAGCAGGGTGGCCATAGTGTTGTATTTACATGGGCACCAATTTAATCAAGAGTAACCTTACCTGATTAAAAACCTAAATGAAACTAAGTAATGACTTTGAGATTTAATCCACAGTTTAAATTTTAAACAACTCTCCCTACACTTAGAATAAATATTCCAGTTTTCTTCTGAGGTTTCGAGATGTCTTTGCAAGTGCACGACTTTGGAGAGAAAAGGAACTAAGGTTTGGCATTAGGAGAGAGCAGGTATGCAAGGATGAAAACATCTGTGTGCTGGAAAATGAAATCATTTAGAACTTGAGTTGAGCAGAACCAAGTATTTCCATCACCAGGAAAGTACCGCAACGTTTATTTTCCTCCTGCCCCAGGAGATAGTCAGCAAATGCAATAGTAAAAATATTATACAGAAATTGCAAAAGTTTTGATTTTATCATTCTCTATCAAAACAATTTCAGCATCCCTTGACTGATATGTTTTGACTTGATCTGTCAAACTCATCCTACACGTTTCATTTTGAGCTAGCTCAATTCAGCAGTGCTTTCCAGTGGTGCCAGGGTGCTGCCTCCCGGGAAGAAGCAGTGAAGGAGCTCACAACCTTCTTCATTGCTACAGGCCCCCCATCCATGTTCTCGTGCTGCCTGAGGTTGCTTGCTTAAAGGGGAGACTGCACTACACCATGGGGGGGCATGGTCTGCTCAGACAGCACAGCCACAGGACTGCAGCTCCCCTTTCCCAGGAAGCAATGCACCACAGTTTAATGTGGAGCCTCTGCCAGTCGAAGCATTTGGGGCCATTTCAACAAGCCAAACTATTTGAATTCAGACTCACCTGAAAAAAAGTACTGTTGGAAAGCCTGTTGGGAAGATTCAGATCTCCTTGGAATAAAAAAAATATTTTGTGGTCACTGAATTGCTATCAAGTATGCAATGCAAGTAGCTCTGTTGGAGCACCAACACACATGGAGAAAACTCGTAGTACAAAATGCCAGTTGTACGACGATCTAGTTTTGTTTTCCATTGTTATCTCTACCAGATGGTTTTATATCACACCCCTGACCATGATTTGCAAAGCACTGAAAATTTAGCTTTTTAAAAAAAAAGTATTATTATTTTCAAACTCTCATTTTACTGCCTTGGATTTTATTTTGTTGTGGCAGATACTTGTTAAAGTTCATTCTCTCCTTCCATACAGTCTTTCCTCTTCCTCAACACTTGCAGCACTGTACATTTTACAGTTACAGTATAACTGACAGTATGGTGTAACTGTATTGACCCTTTTGATTCAAACATTTATATCTCTGTTATCAGCTCACAAGAATGTCCCTCCTCCCATTGCAGTGGCTCTTTTCGTAAGAAGCCCTTTTAAATAAAGGATAATTCAGAGCCCGGTCACTCAAACATAACTACTCCCAGTCCTAGCTGAGACATCAAGGGTTTTTTCAAGGTATTTTTAGGTGTAAGAATTTAAATAACACACTGTTAGCCTATCCCCCACTGATGGCTGGTCATTTCAGACCATGAGTGAGAGACCTAAATGTCCAAAGTGATGAGCGATTGTTTGCTTTCCTTTTGACTGCTTTAGAGTTGATGCCTATGCTATTGAAACTGCCCTTTGGAACACAGACCAAGGACGACACTGTGTGAAAGCACTCCGAATCATTGGATATTTGACGGGGGAGTGTTTCAGCTGGTGGTGCATCCAGTAACACACCCTTCCCGGCGGCACTCCTTCTTCCCAGGACTTACAGCCCAGCACGATGCAGGGTGGCCATGAGACTCCCTCATCCGGTGAGTCCAGCTTCTATCCAAAACACAGTATGGAAACAACTAGTGGGGGGTGGGAGGGGGTGGTACATCATTAAACATCTCCAGGGTAAGAGAGTCGTGGGAAATACGCAGCAAGAGGTTGAGAAGATTGGGTTTTGCCAGATAAATTTGATTAGTTTTTGGATGGGTTACACAATTAGCGGGTGAAGGGAATACAAGAGATACAATATGTTTGGATTTTAGTAAAATATTTGATCCCATGTCCCATGAAACCATCAGCAAAGAAATTAGTCCAAATTGACTTGGAAAAAAAGTATTAACATGTGGGCTGCAAACTGGCTAGAAGACCGGAAACAAAGGGTAATGATAAACAGCAGTGAATCAAACCGGAAGGACTTTGTTTGTTTTTTCTTTCCCAAGGTGTTAAAGTGATCAGTGTTAGTACCAGTGTTATTAAACTGCATTCGTCATGTGATCAAGGATGAATGAATGATTTGTGCATGAATGAAAGCTGCAGGTGATAATAAATTGGGAAGAAATATAAACACAAGCAAGGAATTTAAAAAAAAAAAAAAAAAGACAGAGGTATTAAGAGTTTCTGCTGGAGCCTGGAAAATGAGGCGGTGAGAGAAGAATCAGATGGGGATCTGCACTAGGGCAGTGATACTGAGGAGGATAACAGTCTGGAAGTGGTGAGTTAAAAACAGACCTGATCCCAGTGCTGCCAAGCATTCAGGCTCCAATCCAGCAAAATCCCTAAGCAGGTGCTTAACTTCAGGCATGCAAACAGTTATTGAGTCACTGAGAACAAAACTAAGCCCGCAAAAAGCCTTCCTGAACTGAGCACCTTGCAGAGCTCAGCACCTTGCAGATTGAGCCCTTCTCCATTTTTTCCCCAAGATGCATCTTTCTTCTGCTCGTTACGCATTTAGGCTATGGGCTCTGTGGGCTCCGGGTGGCTGTCTCTTAAGGAGTTGTACCCAGCAGCTGTGGATTCTGCTCACACAAAAGGATTTTGGAACTCCAAATTCAGCTCAGCTTCAAGCAGAAAGAAGACTGAAAATTCCACATTTCCCCACAGACAAAAATTTCATCAGCAATGATAAATTGCTTCAGAAGAGCCCAGAGGATTTTGGTTTGTGCTCAGCTTTTCTTTGACAGCGGGGTCACACAAACTCAATATAAAGTCTTATTGAACAGGTTGTTTCAAAGTGAAAAATGAAAATATTTTGTTTAAAAAAAACAAAAACAAAAAAAGGATAATCTGGGGGTTTTTTCCCTGGGTTTTCCTTTACACAATTTCAGAGAAACTGAAACCAGTTTACGAAATAACTCAATTTTACAGGATTGGCATTTTCTAATGAAAACGGTTTGATCTGTCCTTCTCTCCTTGCATTCACTTAGCACCTTTTTCTCTTTGTCATAACAAATACTGAAATGATATTACTGATTCTCTGCATGCCTTGTACAAGAAATTCTAGTTTTTTATTCTCACCAGCAATTCACATGCTACTCAGTGCACACTGTTCCTACTGCTCTACAGTCCCCAGAACTGGCAAATGGCCTTTCCCTTCCCACCTCATCAGAAACTTCACCTCCAGGTCTGCTTTGCCCTGAAAACTCTATAGACTTTGTCACTTTTTTCAAAACATTTCTCCTGGGCCAACTCTTTGTGTGGGGGAAAAAAAAAACAAAACAACAAAACAAACCAGAAAACAGCATAGATCTTCCTCCATACAGTCACAGTATCTAGAGTGTTTTATTGGTCTCATGGCTTTTTCTTATGGCCCCAAGTTCTGGAGCCATAGATTATGGAAGAATTTTCACCTTCACAGAAAAAAAAAAAAAGGCAAAGCTTGAAAGTCAGGCTTCAGTGTTCAAACTCAAAAGGAATGAAATGTACCACTGTTTTTAAGCTCATGCATTTTAGTGGATCCTCACTCATGGTACATTAAGGTTTATGCTGGCAATCTGGCAACTATCACACCGGGATGCCATTCAACAGCTTGCTACATTACTATTTTACCTCGTTATCAGAAGGCTTCATCTCATCACCTGCCATCCTGAAGTCCCCACCATAGCTCTGCCCCAAACTCTAGCCTGGACTGCACCACTGCTCAAAGAAAACTCCATCATTCAGAAGAGCAAACACACAGGAAAGTCTCTGACAACTTCTTAGAAGCTCTTTTTCCTCTACACCCAGGTGGTGTTGACTTGATAGTGACTCAAACTGTCACCAGAGGACTTCTGGGTAGAAAGCTTAATGCAAATGAGCCCTATGACTGACTATCCCTCCCCTTAATCACCAACAGGTGGGAGCAGAGAGCTCCCTCGCCAAAGCCCCTGCCAGTCCAGCAGTGCCTCTCAAACCCCCTTGCTCCTGCCCTTCTTGCAGAGACGTCTCTTCCACCACCCACCCCTCTCCCCCCGCCAATACTGGCAGGTGAAAATCAGCTACTGTCAGGCTCACAACCTCATCCATGCCCCACCTAAGGTTGTGGTCTGTAACTGTGGCAAGTGAGGCAAGCTTTATCAAAAATGTTACAGAATTAAACACCTCAGAAATGGTTAAAACTGAGCAGGATGGTGCCTACCAACAGAAGGTGCTTAGGCTCCCAGAGACTTTAAGCGACACATCAGGGACGCACCTTTTCTTGTGCAATACCATGCACTTAGCAAGGTTACATTCAATCTGCCCTTCCAATCTTCTTTCCTTTGCTTTTCCCCAGTGAAGATGAAGTTTTAGAAACTTACGAAAAGGAGATTCTAACTAAATGGCAAAACTCCCAGAGGGAGAGAATTATGCCTGTGGTTGGAGTCCATAGGTGTTAGCATCATCTCCATGGGAGCTGGGAAGAAGATTGAACTGTTCTTTGTTTGCACCAGCTGATGAATACCATGCTTCTGTGAAAACCATGGGTTTACCTTTCCCTGGTCAACCACAGTTTGAAGAAGGATGCAGGTTACCATGCAGGGCTCCTCAGAGCACTGAAACCTCCAGCATCCGTGGCTAGTGGTCATGCTGACTGAAAGAGCCTTTGGAAGCTGTTCGATGAAGAATCAATTTTTAGGATCAGCAGGGAAGTAAAACTCCCTGTTAGCACAGGAGCTATCATCCCAACAAAGTCCTTGATCTATCCCACTCTTCCATGATACAGTCTTCCCATGGCTTTGTTTTGGGCTTTTCCTGCAGGATTTTCCTATGGAGTGCTGAAAACCCTTCTAAACCGTGATGGGATCGTTGGGAATAAATGGGTGATGAACCCTTTTGCGCTCAGCACCCTTGTTCAGTAGCCTATGATTTGCAGAGGACTTGCCTTGGTGATGAAGGTGATGCCTTCCAATCCTGTGCTACTTTTTAGAGCAAAATTTTTATTTCTTGCTCATTTACAAATTATTGTCCCCATTAATAAGGCTTTATACATTGTAATAATTCCTTGGTGCAAAATATTGAGTCACATTACTGTGTAAGCAATCCCCCCAACACATTTTGTTTCTTTAAGTTTTTAGCTAAAAGCATTTTATAACATTTGGGTTGTCGACAATACTGTGTTCCTTCACCTCAGCTCCTCGGTTTGCTCAGAATACTGCCAGATTTCTTAATTCCCCCTCATGCCAACTGAGATGATGCGGTATCTCTGGGCCAGTACCGTGCTGCAGCCTGTCAAAATGTGATGGAAGATGGCCCTGAATCCTTCCTTGACTTAAACTGCAGCTGTCATTTTCCATCAGTGCCCGCTGTTGTAGCTTAGCTCCTGCTGGCACCGCACCCTACGCAGAGTTTAAGCTGTGCTTTTCACTGCAGGTCTCCACTTTTCACACAACTGACACTTTTAACTCTCCCCCTCTTCTCCCCCCAAAAAAGCTTTGCCTTGCTCCTCTGACTTTTCTTCTCTGGCCCTGTTCCTTCTGTGCGAAAGGTCCCACACAGTTCTCTCCCCTCACTGGCATTGCCACGTCCATGCTTTCACCACAGTATTAAGCCATCGTCAGTGGGAGTAGAGAACAAAAGGATTCAGAGGGACTCTTCCTAGGCTCTCCATGTCACATGAGGAGTATTTGCAATAGGGTAGGGCTAGCAGCAGCATCTCCCCAGCATGAGAACCCGCTCTTAGGATGACACTTCATCTACACTGGCTGAGGAGCACCATCCCAAGTGGGGCCGGTAACCACAACCCAGGCTCCCATCATGGTACTGGCCACACATGCAGCAGTACAATGAGAGGCAGCAGGTGGGTCTGAACCGAAGGGCAGGGAGCCCAGGAAGAAATTAGATGGTACCATTTGACATGCTGAGCAGCAATCACAGGACACCAGATGCATTGCCGCTGCCAAGTTTCTGCAGGGGTCGAGGAAGAGAAGAGAAGAGCAGCACGAAAAGGTGAAGAGACTCTGCTATGTTTCATAAGTTGCACTTCCCCTATGTAAAGACCAGTAGAGGAGAAAGTGCACATTTATTGGAAAGTGCCAACAGTGGACTAGCTGTGTCCCATATACCACTTACCCTTTTACACTTCTTTTCCTCAACACTTCCAGTTACATGTCCTGATCTCACAGGTAGGATGAAAATGGGGAATAACTTTTCCAGAGCAGAAGCTGCCACTCTGGCTTTGTGTGAGTCTCTGTGCGAGCTAATTCAGCCAGGGTATTGAGGTTTTTTTCAGTTGACCACAAGATAAATGTCTCTCAAGTCTGACTCTTCTCCACAAGGCTGTAATGCACATAGACCTACATCAACAGAGCAATGTGCCTTGGCAGGCTGACATCTGCCCAAGGCTAGCTTCACTGCCTTAAGCTGTTAAAAGTCATGTAATATTTTCACTCTGCCCTTCTACCTGCTGTAAACAATTTGAATAACAGGTGAACGCCATGGAAGCCTTGACATATTTCTCCTCGCAGCTCTCTTGTTGCTGGGGAAGTGGATCACAGGTCTTAAAAATGATCAGGCTGCCCTAAGAGAAGGTGGAGATGAACCTAGGTCTCCTTGCTGGCACATGCACATGTGTCCCTGGGTGTCTGACTCCGCACAAACACAAATCCATGGCACAATCTTTTCCCCAGCAACCTTGCAATACCACATATAAGACAGATGAAGAAAAGCAGGAAAAAAACAGGACACAGCTGAGCCAGTTCAGACCAAGGACCTGCCTCGCCCAGTATCTTGTCTCCAGCTATGCCCAGATTTCTTTTCTTTCTTTCTTTTTTCCCTTCCAGTATCAGGCCTCGGTTTGGTGCTTCCCCCTGCCTTCCACCATGCTCACACCAGAGCCCACCGCTGGCAGTGTCCCAAGCAGCTGTGACACAGGGCTGTCTCAGGGAGGCTAAGCAGAGCTGGGCATAACCCTGCTACCCTCCCTTGTCCATCTGTCTGCATATCCCTCCCCCTGTCCTGAGCCCACACTGCTCTCCCCAGCACACACAAATGTCCATGCTGGCAAAGCCCCTTGGCATAGGGGACAAAGAGTGGCCAGCTCTGTGCCAAACCCATCGTTGGACACCCTGACCTCCTTCTTCCCCCCTCAAAAAAGCCTCCTGCACTTTGCTTGGGGTGAGCTGGCCAGAGAACGTGCCATGTTGCCCCCTCCCATGGCACCAGGATCTGTCTCCGTCCTTGTGCCCAGTGGACAGTGGATGTGGATGTGGAGTGGACAGTGGATGTGGATGGTGCCAGCTAAATGGGTCAGTCGCTGATGGGAATTTTTTCATACATGTGGAAGAATTACTTCGAGAATGGAAAAAAAGTTAAGGAAGCAGGAAAAACAAACAAATAAAGCTGATGTCCCCAGGGTCCACAGGCAAAAACCAGAGCTGTAAGGAAACACGACAGAGATGCAAGAACGGGACAAGTGTACATGATACTTCCCCATGCATGCTCCCATTTCCATCCCACTCAGGAGACAATGGCAGTCAGTGTGCCTGGCTGGGCCCACCGTCCTCTGCCTGCCGAACAGCTGGCAAAATTTACTGAATCAAACCTCAGAGCATGCCTGAGATGGACGTACATCGAGATAGCTGTATCTGCTTTCCTTGTAGACAGAGGAAAGCTACGTGATTTGCACATGTCAGAGCTGGAACTACTCAGGAAGCCCTGATCCTCTCTTAAGCTCTGACCACTAAAGACAGGGACTCCCCTTAGAAGGCAATGTCCAACTTAAACGGCAGATAGAAATGTAAGCATTAGGCTGTGAGACAGCATTTCCCTTTCTGTCACATGAAAGATGAGTTCATTATAGAACATCCTCTCTCAAGCCTGTAGGGAAAAGCTTGGAGGCTCACAGATAAAACAGATTGAGTTATGTCTTCCTTCGCTTTAAGTGAGTACAAGTACAAGGATTTTTATTGTCTGCAATGTTAGCAACATTGCATCGTCCAAAAGACCTTGTTCATTTATCAGCTTTCTTAAAAATCTTTTGTTCACAAGCCTGCTTGTGTGTGAACACAGAAAAAATTCAGCTCTATCTAGTATCAGCCTGCAGCTGTTCAGTGACAGAAGGACTCAAAAGCTAAGGATATGAACATGGGAAAATCTACCCAAAGCAGAAGGAAGACACAGTAAGCAACAGCTGCATGACAAGAATATGCTGTTTCTGTAGTGTGAGGAAAAAAAAAAGAAAAGCTACAGTTACAGTAAGCATCAGAAAGTTGTCAGCAAACACTGTAATTGTGATTCAGTTCAGAAGAGAAGCAAAATTACTACTCCTTCTAACTTTCTCTAGGTATCTGATGCTCTTCTGGACATATGTTCTGATTCCCAGCAGGGTTTGGAAACTCCGAGCCAGGAGCTGGGTCCTTTGAACCATCTTCTAAGCACTGGAGTCAGCATATTTCAATCTGTCCCTGACTTTCACAGGAAAAAGGACAAAACGAGCGAGAAAATAACCCGCAGTCCCCCAAAACTGCTAAATCC
This sequence comes from Balaeniceps rex, assembly GCA_013401315.1. NCBI lineage: Eukaryota > Metazoa > Chordata > Aves > Pelecaniformes > Balaenicipitidae > Balaeniceps > Balaeniceps rex. Next base: position 8,808 of record VYZW01009031.1, on the reverse strand, counting down.
TTTCAAAACCCTATGCATAATGTTCTGGTTGTTCATAACAGGGCTGTGTTTGGGTCACAGCGTATTGGAGCCATGTGCTTTTTATGCTTCCTTAAACCAAACAGGTCTCAGGCACAGTAGATTTCCAAGCAAGTTCTCAGGGCACAGGTCCTCCCTCGAGTACTTCTCCCTGAGACCCCACATCCAGAAACAGAGACTAACGCTGGCTTTCCCAGCTCTCCAGGAGTTTCAGTGATATTTCTGAACTCACTCCACCCTTGTAGGACCTCTACTTTATAATTTGCCACCTCGGGGATAAACAACTATTAAAATACATAGCAGACCAAGTGTGCAACGTTCATAAAAATAATCACTTTCTACTTGAGATGCGCAAGAAAATATATAGAGCTAAATAATGCAACAGAAGAGCCCATCTGCACTTGCCTGCGTCTGGTTCTTCACCATCCTTTATCAGCCCCTTTCCAGCTCCTCTTAGGAGGACCTTCTTTCACTCCTGCACAAGGTCTCTCCACAGGAAATTGAAGCCTTTCCTCTGCAGCTCCCATTCTTAGGTACTGTCTCATTTTAAAGGACCCTTCTTTTGCAGAGGTATGTTTTTCACTTTGGTTTTTTCCTTTCCAAGCTTTCTTTCCATATGGCTTCTTAGCCCTACTTCTAAGGGAATGCTTTTCCCTCAATCCCAGCCTGCTCCAGAGAAGCTGGGTATCCTGACCTTCTGCAGGATGGAGCAATTCCTTTGTTATCTGAAGCTAACAAGTCCATTCAGGTGCCAACAGCCTCTAATGATCCATCCATTCATAGACAGAGAAACCAGCTCCACTCCCTTCTTTCCTAGTGCAATGTTGGTGAGATAAGGGCACAACAGAAGACAGTCCTAGAACATAAGGGTGGAAACCATCTATAAAATGAAACTGGGATTCTATACTGTGCATAGATTCTTTCAAAATACTACCTATCACGTCCACTCTGACGAGGGAGATGTTTCTGTTCAGGTACTGCTCTAACATAGGAAAGGCAGTACTACTCCAAGATGTGCTGTGAAGCTCCTGTACGATGTTGCTTTACACCACAGAGCCTCAGCTTCCCGTTTGTAAAATAGAAACGATGCTTTCCTAACCCACAGGTCATTGTGAAGCATCTGTTCTGAGGATGGTGATTGCTACCAATGAGCCTTATAAATAAAAATTTGAAACCCAAGAAAGAAACACTTCATGTCTGGGCATCAGAACAGCCACTCAGGCAAAAGGTCCCCTAGCCCAGTGCCCTGACTCTGCCAGCAGACAGTACCTAGGGAAGGCGAGCAGCTAGCATTGCCCCAGGAACTCCCCGTTCAAAGTGGCTATCGTCATGTCAAGAAGAGGTGAAAGCCCAGGTGAGAGTTTCAGCATACAGTGAAATGAGACAGCGGCACAACAGAGTTTTGCTGGGGGTACAGATTTGCAACATCAGGGATGAGGAAAGAGCAGAGCTCACAACCAAGAACAGAGCTGAGGGAGGAGACAGTGGAGGAGATCTGAAGGGTTCAATGAAGGAGAGCAGTGTGGAACATGTGCCAGTGATTTTCCTAGTTAACAAGGCAGTTTAGTTCCATTTACCTACATCTACAGATCCTGCACACTGCATCCTGAGCTATGTATATGGAGTTATGTCAATGGACAGCAAACACCTATCACTGCTTCTTGCTGTTTTTCGAATACTCAGGAAACTTCAAGGTGATGGACAAACGTTGCAGCCAGGCAAACTCTGACCAGGCACAAGGGGAAGGTTCTTCTTCCCTGAGAGTGGTGCAGCACTGAGACAGATTACCCAGAGAGGCTGTGGGATGTCCATTCTTGGATATTTTGGCTGGACAGGGCCCTGAGCAATCCAATCTAGCTTGCAAGGTGGCCCTGCTGTGAGCAGTGGATTGGACTAGATGACTTCCAACCTAACTCCATCTATGAGCAATGTTTCTCTCAGACTTGTGTATACTTACGTCCAGTAAGACAGCTGAAGGGCAGCACCACCCTTTAGGGGAGCATCAAGTCGTGCACAGGGAGTTGTGTATGCCTGTGAACACCAACTTCAGAATCAGGGAAAAGAGCAATCAAGCAAAAGGGTTTCCTAGTCGAGAGCCAAAGTAAATGCTGTAGAAGCGAGGTAGCAGAGTTGCAGAGAGGAGAGAAGGACATTTCTTCTGATAGCCCTGGGGAGAGATGGCCCTTGAGAAATCGCTCACCATCGCCTGGCTGCTGCCAAAGTGTTTTGCCCCTGTGGGGTGACAGAGGAGCTTTGGGAGCTCTCCAGGGGCAGCAGCAGTGGATTTCAGAGAGACCTGAGAGAATTTCTTTCCACATCATCAGGAGAGCAGCTACCGTTTCAGTTGCCTTCCTGCCTCGGTCCCTGCCCAAGCAACCTTCTTACCCACTTCTGCCCAGACCAAACAGGAACCTCTTTAGACTTTGGATGTAACTCAGACAAAGCAGACACAACTTTCACCATGCCTAGCAAGACACCCCAGTCAGCCAAAAACTACCTGCACGAAAGTGCTGGAAGCTTAGATCCGAAACGGCTTGAAACAAGGATGTTCGTCACCCCATTTGCACAAAGGCAGAGGGCCAGTCCCTGAGGTCTTTGTTCCCCGTCACTCACGCAAATGCCCAGCAAAGCCTCAACAAGGGCAGCAGTGCTGAGCATGAGGACTTGGGGTAGCAAGGGATGCTAAGGAGCTCATGCATGAGAGGGGTTTCACACCACCCACAGTTTCTTACTCAAGAAAACCATGTCTTCAAAAGCCATGTGGCACCTGGCAAGCGGCTGAAGACTCAGGCTGTAATTGCTACTCTGAAAAGGGGCACAGACTTTTGAAGTGCTTTCATTTCATTTCATGACTAACTTTAAAATGCATACTTCTTCATTTGCAGCACACTGGTGCTGAGACACTCCATTACAGGAATAAAATACTGCATTCCCAAAAGAGAAGGAGAGAAAAAAGCAGCAAGTGATAGCACTGCATTCAGGTGGTAATTAATATCATATGCAATGTAATATTTTAGGCTATTAAAATTTTTAAAGTAATTCATTTTCCCAGGTGTGGATGTAATTGACACAGAGCAGAGCAGTGAAATATCTGAACTATTTATCCATGGGCATAGCTTTTAATTCAGCAATTTTGGAAGAGGAAATTAACAAGTAAAATTGTTTACTTCAGTAGAGGGTATTTATTTACACTGTTTTATTTTGGTTTCCCCTTGTTTTGTTTTTTTATGTGCTTGTCTGCTTGTCAGGCAATTAAACTTTCTTCATTCCATTTGTTTGTTTGACCATGTTAAGAAGACCAAAGTCAACAGATCTAAAGAGTATTTCATAGTCCCTGGAATGCAAAGGGGACATCCAAAATACTGTATCAATAGTTACTTAAGCCAGAATACTTCTGAAACTAGTATTTCTTTATGGATAGTTTTTGACGCTTTTACAGAGGAAACAAGCCAAGTGCTGAGGGGAAACCTATCTTTTCTTCCCTTTAAAAATCCACCTATTTTTAGAACTGGGATGTGCTCTATATATCTGTACAAAATGAGAAGTCCAACTTATACCCTAACAAGTTGTCACTTAACGCAGTCATTCACATGGCTTTCAAAACAAAATCTCATACTGATGTAGCTCCGTATAAAATACCTCACTATCTTCCAGACAATATATGCCTCATATGTTTCAGCAAACTATTCAGCGTGGGACCTGTGTCAGGATAATTCTCTTACTGCAGATTAACAGACTAATTACACTTACCTTTAAAATACGGCTGCTTCTGGGAGTAAATATTGTGATTATTCAGTGGCTCACAGCAACGTTAAGACAACCAAGGCGTGCAGTATCCCTTCCCAACTCCCCATAAAAGGAACAATTTGCTCTGAAGGTCTTCCTCTCCCCTTCCCTGTTTGTATAGATCCAGGCATGCTACCCATGTATATTAAACGTAAAATCTTTGCCTTAGTGTAGACAGAAAGAAAATAAAATGTAATTGACGCTCCACATTTGTTTTGGTAAGAGCAAAACCACATGTATTGGATCAAGACTGAGAGACCACAGAGAAAAGCCAGAACATTACTTTTGAAGGAAGGTGTGTGACAGCAAGATGCTTCAAAAATTGGAGATCAGCTGAAGGTTTGGGGACAAAGAGTCTTTTATTAATCTCTCCTTACAGTCTGGAAAGAAAAAAGATAGCACATTTAATGTTGAAGCCATCTTTGAACTAAGGACTGATAGAAACATCCCAGAGAGCAGGGAAATCACACAGCGGAATGCAAGAGGTTAACAGCAAAGTCAATTTTAAGCAGAAAAGCAAGCTGATTCATAAGCAGAGGGAAAAAAAAGAAGGATTCTGTCACCTTGAGATCCTATCATACTATTAATGTTGAAAGAGACATCAGTGGTTCATACCTGTAATTTGTCAGAACTGTTCTTGCTCTTTCAAATATCTGCTCCAAAAGCCAACTTTTTTCCTCACACCGCTTAGCAAAAAAAAAGAATGATGGCGATTATGTACAGTTCTGCATACCAGGGACCCGATCCTGTAAAAAATGTCAAGAGCTCTCCCTTTCAGTTGACTTCCTGGCATGTGGGAGGCACCTGTTATGTGTTCCTGCTCCCTGTAAACGAACAGCAGCCTTATCACCCAGCTCACCAAGGAGAGGATCGAGTCGGCAGCACTCGCTGCGAAGTACGTGGCACCACTGCAAGATAAGGCTGTGGCACCAGGAGAGTTAAGCAACACCAAAATGTTCCTGTCTCCCATATAGCGAGAAAAACCCCAATCCTGGACTTTCAGCTCCAGCAGAAATTTCTCATTGGTTTCAACTCCTTTGCTGCTGGAAAAACTGCAAGATCTCACCCTAATTCTGCATGTGCTTGTGTTACCACAGGTTATAAGTTCTATATAGGTTCACAGATCAAATAATTTTAAGGCCAGAACGCAACATAGGGATTATGTATCTGATTCTTTTGGGTGTAACACTGGTCACAGAACCCCATGCAGTAACTCCTCCTTCAACGCTGCGACTGTGATTTGTGGTAGAATATACTTTTCAGGCTTTAACCCCACCTAACCTTAAAGACACAGCCCGAAATGAAATATCAAAGTATTAATTAAACTCACAGTTGAAAAGTTCACTTTGTTGTTAGCCTAAATGTACCACTGCCACCTCTACCATCCTAAATCTCCCTGAATTTCTCTAGATTTCTCCAGCTTATGTTCATATCAAACCTGGGAGCGTTTTTGGGCTAACTGTGACGAATTTATGAAGTCTTCCAGCCTAAAACATGAGTCCCAAGTACATGATCATTCTTGTAGCTCTTTTTTGAGTCCCTTCCCATTTTGCCCAATAAAGAAATCTACAAGTGGATTTGTGCACTCCTTGCACTGGGCATTGCACAAACACAGTTTCTAATTACTGCTCTGAAGAAGTTTAAGCTAAGGAATGAGAAAGGATAAAGAAGAAACTTTGCATAAAACAGAAAGGAGTAAATAATTCAAAATATGTTAAGCAATCACAGAGAATTCATTAGTTAATGCTGTAACTGTTGTGCCTGCATAAAATCACCCTCTAAAGGCAAGTATAGTTTTATTACAGGATATATTTCACCTGCTCAGTAATTATGTTGTTTAAGGTGGCTGTTAATGATAAAGCTGCCGCTACACAGGTATTTAGAGTCAAAAACTGCCTCTACAATTAAAAATAACTCCTTGAAAATACATGGGGAATGCGCAACAGTTCCTGTGGTATCCAAATCCTTTTCTAGTCTTTAATCAGAAACCAGAGGAAAGAAAAGATAATTTTTATCACATTGTTCCTGTTGAATGCACAGCATGGAATTATGGAATTTACCTTTGAACAGCTAAAAATCAGATATTAAAAAAACCCCTACTAAGATAGACTGCTTCCAGTGACTGAAGCTGGAATAATTTTATTTCAAATCTATTGCATATTTAATTATTCACGGTGTTTGTTTGCTTTCAGAGGTTTCCTCAGCTTGGACAGTGGAAACACATTCATCTGTTTCTTTTTTGGCTTCCAGTCGGTTTCACTTTCAGATTCTCATGTTTCACACTCCAGCCTTCAGGTTTCAAGCACTGCAAGGGAATACTTATTTCATTTAAACAAACAAAAAACCTGCGGCCGCCGGGCGCACACACAACATGTCTTATTGGTCTGCGGTTCAAATGCAAAGCTTGATCCCATACTGTCCCCTGAAGCATCTTCAAGATGGTCCTCTGGGTTTTGCAAAGAGAAGAAAAGAAATAAATAGGAGGGATGACGAATTAAGGATCTATTTTTAAAAAACCCAAGAGTCACCGCGTTTTGCAGCCCTCCCGGACTCGCACGAATAAAATACCATTACCTATTACCGACTTCGTGATACCTGCCTGTCGGATTAACCATGAGGAGCCGTGACGCCAGACTTGACGACCCGAAGAAGAGGGGCTCCCCAGGCATAAGCGGTGACGGCGGTATTGCCCCCCGGCGGCTGCGGTGGGGCTGGGAGCCGGACAGCCCCCTCCCGCCGGGCCGCGGGACAGAGCGGGGCGGGAAGGCGGCGCGGCTGCCCCGGGACCGCGGTTCCCCCGCGGCCGCGGCGGCGGCTTCGCGCAGGGCTCAGCGCTGCTCCGCGGGAGCGCCCGCCCTGGGGCTGCGGGCACCGCCGCTCCCGGAGCCGCCGGGGCAGAAAGTATACACCGGCGGCGTTTGGTTTAATCATTTATGCTTTTAAACGGGCGAAGCAGCTCAGCAAAAGAAGGGGAGCGAATGCGAGATGTATTTTTTTTTTTTCTCCCTTTTTTTTTTTTTTTCCGGCGGGGGGGGGGTATTTAANGGAGGGAGGGTGGTATTTAACATATGGCACTCGGTAATCTCTACACGGAGGCTGTTAAAACATCTGCTGCCTCCAAACACATGCGGCAGCGCCCGTGGGCACGGGGACAAGGCGAAGGGGCAGCTCGGGCACGCTGGCTTCCCCCGACGGCCGCCCCGGCTGCCGGCCCGCTGGCCGCCTCTCACAGCGCCGGCGTTTCCCGTTGGAAACGGGTACCGCGTATATAAAAGCCGTCGCACCGGGGAAAAGTGCTTTTTTTTTTTTTTTCCTTTTTTCTACGGCGTCGCTGCAGATCAACGGCACCTCCACGTGCAGAGCTGGCATGCTTCCATTTATTGATTTAGTTTTTTTTTTTTTCCTAACGGGACCCCCCCCCTCCAGCAAGGTGGCGGGGACGGGACGCGGCGGCCCGCCCGCGGGGCCCTCGACTGCTCCCCCGGCAGCCGCCCCGTCGCGGGGTGCGGGGGGCCCCCGCATCCCTCCCCCGGTCCCCGCGGGTCCCCACCGCCGGCAGCCGCGCCGTGCCCCAGACATCACCCCACTTCGGAAAGTCGGTGCCGGACAATTAGGACACCCGTTGTCCTCCCCCCCGAAACCCACATAAATCACAATCGCTGCATTGTCGGGCTACAAAGCCAGACGGGAGCGCTTATGAATTTAAGTTTGGAGAAGGAAAACGTGCGCTGACACAACACGCTCCCTGTTCACAGGAGTAGCCAGGAAGGGGAAATGAATGATGGAAGTTAAAGAGCCTTTCATTGCGGAGCACGCCGCGCCGCAGCGGGTCTCCGCTCGCCGCCCTCGACGTACGGCGGGGGGGTGCCCCCTCCTCGCTCCCTTCCTTCGGCCTCCTAAAACGCGAGCCCTGCCGGGCAAAGCTCTGCCCAATTCCGCCTACGGCGGGCTCGGCCCCGGTAAGCTCCCGTGGGGGCGGGACGGGGGTGGGCGAGGGGCCACACACGGTGCCCGGCAGCGCCCGGACGGCGCCGCCGCCGCCGTGACTTCGTTTCGGCTGTGGCCGGGAGCTGCTCGCTTGGTGGACGCGACGGGACGGGACGGGATGGGACGGGACGAGGGGGGCGCGGACCTGATTTTGCGGAGAAATGCTGCTAGCAACGCGTGGAGGGCTCGGCTGTCCCGGCCCGGCTCCGCGTTACCGGGGGATGAGGTGGGGGGGAAAGAGAGCCCTGCTGGCTTTTTGGTGGCCAAGTAGCCATTTGCTCCGACGGGCGGGTTAGGTGCGGGGCCGTCCCAGCCGGTTTTTGCAAGGGAGCTCCTGCCGCTGTACTCCGAAGAGATGCAACCCGCGGCAAAGCCGGTCCCATCCTTCCCATCCGTTTTGAGACGGAGGGGCGAGGGCTGGCGTGGGAGGGGGCGCGTTTGCCCACTCGCGGGCAACGACGGCCGGTCGTCCGCCGTCCCCGATGCCAGCAGGGCCCGTGCGGCTCCCGGGACCGGCGGCGCGGTCAGGTGAGGGGGCGCCACCTCGCCCCCTTCCCTCCCGGGCTGCTCTCGATGCCGGGCAGCATGCGTCCTTAAAATATAATCTGCCCGGTAACAATCAGCGCGCAGCGGCGAGAGCCCCAGAGCTATTGGCTATGCAAATGGAGGGAGGGGAAGCGGCGCCCCAAACTCCCCACTCACACTTTTAAGGCGGTATTTCTCCCACCCCCCCCGCCAAGCCCATCTCCGCGGCGGCCGGGGGGGGAGGATGGGTCCCCCGGGGAGCGTGTTTTTCGCATGGCCCCCGGGGCCGCCGCCGCTCCGCGCCCGCCGCCCGGGCAGCTCATCCCCGGCCGGCCCCGGGCGGCTCCTTCCCCCCTCGGGAGCCTCCGCTCTACCGTAGCAGGCAGCGGCAGAGACTTCGCAAAGTTGACACATTTTGCAGGCGGGGAGCGACCGCGACGCCGGAGAAGTGCGAAGAGGGTGGAAGTCGCCCGGTGCGGGACATAACTCCTC
>VYZW01009027.1:6815-19291 GCA_013401315.1 Balaeniceps rex | reverse complement strand
AGTATAATTTTATGAACTCTTAGCTAGTCCTTAACCAAATATTATAGTTGTAATCCATATTCCTATGAGTAATCATATTGAAATTGTTGAGCTTGTATAAACAACAAGCAATGTGCTTAGACCTGAGGACAGAATTACTGTTAGCACCGATCTGGAAAATTAATGAGTACAAATTAATACTTTCACCTGTGTACTGAAACTTACCAGTTTAGCATTATTGTGCACATTGCTGCTCTGAATAGCGCTGACAATTATGTTTGTACTCTGTTCCAGCAAACCTGTTTAGGAAGTTTCAGTGCGCTTGCATTAAATGTCTTGACAAAACAGCTCTAAGGAAAATGAAGGTTCTAGTTTGAGCTATTGTTCTTTTTCTAGTTCAGCTGTGTTCTCTTCTTCTCCTGGCAGTAATGGTAACAGCAGTAGCTGGAGCAGTCTTGGTTTAGAAGGGGATATGTATGAGGAGAATTTATCCTTTCCAACATCAGACAGGTTGGTTGAGTTGAGAAATATAAACCAGATGGGTTCCTCATAATTAATGCATGAAATCATCATTTTGGAAAATAAAAATACGGTGCATTTTTTTTATGCTGATACATTATTCACATTCTTCTCACTTAATCAGAATATGATTTTTTCATTAATTAATCCATACTGAATGGTTAAATTTTGCTGTGCTAAACTGATGAATGTATTCTGCTTGCAAAATGAAAGGTCCCTTTTGTGCATGTTCTTGCTTGCAGTTTTACAAGTCTTTAGATTTACTTTTTCATGCAAACTAGAGCTTGCTTCCTACAGGATTTCTGTTTTTTCCTTTTAGCTTGTGAAAACTTTCAAAATTGCTTGGTAATTGATTTTTGTAGAACACTTAGGACTTACAGCTTTGAATAACCTATAGCTGTTCATACCTGTGACATAAGATGGCTCAACCTTTTCACATATGAAGCAAAACTAAACTGTCCTCCTTAATTAAAATCAATAAGTTGTTTTCTTATTTTAAAATGTCTTCATATTACAATCCTTCTTTTTAACACCCTTCTCTTGTTTCTCTGTTCTCCCTTCTTTCCCTAAGAGCAAATCTTGTGAAGTTCATGATAAAACTGTTTCAAACATGAAATGGTGTGAGAAGCAAAGCTTCTTTTCATGGTCACTTCTTAATTCTTTTGTGATCTTCCTGTCCTTTAGTGTTCATTACAGTCTTAGGATTAACTACATTTATTGCACATATATTGGATTGTGTTAATATTTTTGTTTTATTTTTAAAACACAGTGATGGAACAGAAGATAAAGATGAGGACTGCAAGGATGCTGTAGAAGGTAATGTCAGTTCCGGCACATACTACTGTTCTTGACCTGTGCACTCTACCTGAATTATTTTTGTTAAATCTTTGCTTCTGTAGTCTGCAAAACAAGGCAACAACCCTGTTATCCTTATTCATCATAATGCATGTCAGTCAAGTGTCAGAATATATTCTTAGATTAATACCCCACATACCTGTTACTGCACTGAAATTTACAGGCTTTGGGAAATGCTAGTTCTCTGATGCTTACACGTGTATTTAATAACGTAAGGTAGTGAACTCTGATCAGCTTGTTGAAAGTGTAAATTTATGTGCATAGAATAACGTCTTTGTAAAATATTTGATAAGGACCAATGGCAATGCATCTGCATGGGTATGTTCAAGATACTGAAGAAGTTATTCAAACTGGCTATATTAACCTTGGAAGAGGAGTCATGAGAAGCAGTGAAAAAACTTGGATTTGATACATTTGCTATAATCTCTTTCTTCGTAGTGAAATACAAAATAGGGTCTATCCAGAATCTTGTTACAGCTTTCTAGTTTGTAGAAGATTTCTGCACTGGTTCCAGTCTTGATTGAGGTGCCAAAGGTTGTTAACTCAAATGAGAACAGCCTGAATACAGTGTATGAGGCTGATTTAAAGATGAGCTGATGTTAGAGCAAGTTGTAACAGCGCTTTTCTTTGTGTTGGGTATATTCTGAAGATGAAATAAGCATTTCAAGAAACCTCTGCTACCCACTTACACAGGATATTCAGCCATCATGTTGCACATCTTCAAATAGTCTTGATGTAAGCAGAAAGATCTGGGGTTATTTTTTTCCTTTTTTTTAAACTCCTGGAAAAATGTATGGAAATAAACCACATGGCTGCTTTTTTTTCTTTTTTTTTAAATCAGATCTGACTGTAAGGTTATAAGCAGATAAAACTAAATAAATTATTTAGTATTTTTCCTCAGAACATAATTATAATTAAATTATTTTCTGTTCTGGTGGTTTCATCTAGGTTATCAATATACCATTGCTTTCTTTTGGTCTCGACTTTAAAAAGTTCTAGCATGTCAAATGTTCAAATTGCTCAATTCAGATACTGCTTGATTTTATTTCTTTACACAGTTTAGGTGTCTCCTGGAGCGCAACAGACTGCTTTATACTATATTAAGGATTTTCTAGTGAAACTTTTCCAGTTTAATTTCTTCACCATCTCACTGTTGTTTTGAAAAGACTCTTTCTGTTACTTTCATTGTAGGACCATTTAAATAGTATTCTAGATACAAAACCTTTGTACCTGGTCTTGTACATTTGGAAGTTCTGTTCATGTTGTACCTAGAAACGTTTGGCTTTTTCTAAGCTGACTGTGCCTTGTTCACCAAAGAATTTGGAACAAAGCCTTGTTATTACAAAATCTACATCTATTTTATAAAACTAAAAAATATATCAGAACTTCCCAGTGATACATGACCACAATGCTTTCCATCCACTAAGTGTCATAAACTTTTTTTATAATTAGTTCTTTATCCTATAAAGGTATCGGACTTTGGGGCTCCTTGACAAATATTCTGTTATCTACCAAAAACGCGCTTATGTTGACAGTTCCACTAGTTAATTTTCTCTCTCTCTTGCCTCCTGGGGGAATCTATTTCGTCTTGCTTAACTTTGCCAGTTAGGAATGAATACCTCATGTACCTCAATTTTCATAAGCTTGATTGAAAGAGTAGTGAGATTGAGGTAAACTGCACATGAACATATGTTTTTATTGCAAATATATTCCTTGTTTCTAGAGCATTAAGTCCAGTAGTCTGGAAGTAGAGACTCCAAGAACAACTTGGAGAGCGCTACACATATGCTTAGTTGGTTCTGAGAGTGTGACAAAGGATTACTGTGATAGCTGGATACAGAAATTCAGAGTGGGAACAGAAGATGACAATACTGTAGTTTCTCTATGTGACTAGTGACTGCTCTTTCAATACTGTGTTAATTTTTGGAACTCATGCTGTAAAGAAAGTGCTGAAAAATTGGATAGACCTCAGTAAAAACAGCACTATATTTTGGAAAAACTCAGAGGCAGTCTGGTCAGTCTGCATGTACAGCAAAGAACTCTGAAATACACACCTTTTAAATGTAGTTGATGAAGGCATAGCAAAAAATAGCAGTTGGAAACAAAATGACTGATGGACAATGTGAGTGCCATTGCTGTCCAGTTTATGAAAGGCTGTGTTAAATTCCTTGTCATTTGGAATATACATTAAAGCTTAGAAGTCTTTTAATACTCAGCTATGTTTGCATACAATTGTAAATGGGATAAACAGTACTTCGTTATGTGAAAGTACAGAAACACTTCAGACCAGTATCATTTTTTTCCTTTCATATTATCTGAGTGTACTAAATTGAGATTTTTAAGATAATGTAGTCTAAACAGTGAACTACAGAGACTTTTTTGAAACATTTTGAAGCTATAGATTTGATTATTTTATTTTTAATCTTAGGTTTGGAGCAAATACGAAAGACTTTAGCAATAGTGAATATTGATCTGGAACCAAATCTAGTGGACCCCCAGCTCAGAGCAGCACTCCAGTGGCTGGCAGCTTCTGAAACAGAGGTGTCTGATCTTCACTTTCATGACACTGCTACAAGGGAATTTGTCTTTGTAAGTACTTGGATTTGGTGGGTTGTGGGGAAGGGGAGGGATTTGCTTGATTTCCATTTGCTGTGATACACCAGCTGCTACTACTTTATTTGCCACTCAATAATAATGAGGTATTTGCTGTTGACGAAAATAATTATTTAAATCCTGAGAAGTCAAAGTGGAACAGCCTGTTTAGCCTGTGCATGTACCATAAATAAAACAGTATTAATCAAAGCTGAGTTAACTTGTTTCACAAATTGTTTTCCTTGTCTTACTCCAAAGAGGATACAATTACAGCATTTTTGTTTAGTGAAAAATATATTTTTTCAAGCATTTTTTACTTAGTATTTAGTTGTCTATAAATTGAATCTTTCTGAGAACTTGCTCATGCAAATTAATTTCTAACTTAATATTCTGATATTCTGCCTCAGGTTTTTTTGCTAGCAAATGCATGTTTTCTTATCAGAAAGAAGTTTAGGTTTTACTTAAATATTAAGTATGTTTTTATTCTGTAAGCAACTGTAACCAAAACTATTAAGAAAGAAGGCTCAATAAAATTGTTTAATTTTTAGGTGCCTTTATTTTGGTTTTATAGATTGAATTTAATACGTGACCAAAGAGAAAGCGGAAGTTTAAAGAATTAGGCTTTAGGATCCACCCAAGGGTACTGAGTGAGGTGGCAGAAGTGCTCACCAAGCCACTTTCCATCATTTATCAGCAGTCCTGACTAAACAGGGAGGTCCAAGTTGACTGGAAGTTAGCAAATGTGACACCCATCTGCAAAAAGGGCTGGAAGGAGGATCCAGGGAACTACAGGCCTGTCAGTCTGACCTTGGTGCTGGGGAAGGTCATGGAGCAGAACATCTTGAGTGCTATCACGTGCCACGTATAAGGACAGGACAACCAGGTGATCAGGCCCAGTCAGCATGGGTTTACGAAAAGGCAGGTCCTGCTTGGCTAACTTCATCTTCTTATGACAAGGTGACCTGCTTAGTGGATGAGTGAAAGGCTGTTGATGTTGTCTACCCAGACTTTAGTAAAGCCTTTGACACCATCTCCCACAGCATTCTCCTGGAGAAACTGGCTGTTCATGGCTTGGACAGGCGTACTCTTCCCTGGGTAAAAAACTGGCTGGGTGGCCGTGCCCAAAGAGTTGTGGTGAATGGAGTGAAATCCAGTTGGTGTTCCCCAGGGCTCAGTATTGGGGCTGGTTCTGTTTAGTATCTTTAATATCAATGATCTGGATGAGGGGATTGAGTGCACTCTCAGTAACGTTGCAGACAACACCAAGCTGGGCAGGAGTGTTGATCTGCTTGAGGGTAGGAAGGCTCTACAGAGGGACCTGAACAGGCTGGACCAATGGGCTGTGACCAATTGTATGAGGTTCAACAAGGCAAAGTGCCAGGTCCTGCACTTGGGCCACAACAACCCCATGCAACGCTACAGGCTTGGGGATGAGTGGCTGGAAAGCTGCTTGGCGGAGAGGGATCTGGGGGTGTCGGTCGACAGCCGACTGAATATGAGCCAGCAGTGTGCCCAGGCAGCCAAGAAGGCCAATAGCATCCTGGTTTGTATGAGAAATTGTGTGGCCAGCAGGAGTAGGGAAGTGCTCATCCCCCTGTACTCGGCACTGGTGAGGCCGCACTGTGAATACTGTGTTCAGTTTTGGGCCCGTCAATACAAGAAAGACATTGAGGTGCTGGAGCGCATCCAAAGGGCAACAAAGCTGGTGAAGGGTCTAGAGCACAAGTCTTACGAGGAGCAGCTGAGGGACCTGGGGTTGTTTACCCTGGAGAAAAGGAGGCTGAGGGGAGACCTTATCGCTCTCTACAACTACCTGAAAGGAGGTTGTAGCGAGGTGGGTGTTGGTCTCTTCTGCCAAGGAAGCTGTCCCACGCAATAGGACAAGAGGAAATGGCCTCAAGTTGTGTCAGGGGAGGTTTAGATTGGATATTAGGAAAAATTTCTTCATGGAAGGGGTTGTCAAACATTGGAACAGGCTGCCCAGGGAAGTGGTTGAGTCCCCATCCCTGGAGGTATTTAAAAGACATGTAGATGTGGTGCTTCAGGGACATGGTTTAGTGGTGGACTTGGCAGTGCTAGGTTAACGTTTGGACTTGATGATCTTAAAGGTCTTTTCCAACCTAAACAATTCTATGATTCTGTGATTCTAATTAGTGTCTCTTAGGGAGGGGTTAAAATTTTGGTGTGTATACTGACCTGAGTATTTCCATCACAAACATGTAAGAGAAACTTCTTATTTCTATAAAATCATAAAAATTATTCCTTTGGGCTACACACCAAACTGGACATGATAATCTGGCATTTATTATATTTGACCCATTTTTTATAATCTTCTAGCAACGAATTATTTCAACATTACCTGGCTACTAAAAGGCTAACTTAACAGATATATAGGCATTGTCTATAATGATGAGGTTGATAGGAATGATAAATTATCAAAAATTTTTATTTTGTGACATGGTAACATATGAAAAAGCATTAACATGAT
This sequence comes from Balaeniceps rex, assembly GCA_013401315.1. NCBI lineage: Eukaryota > Metazoa > Chordata > Aves > Pelecaniformes > Balaenicipitidae > Balaeniceps > Balaeniceps rex. The sequence goes on along the minus strand of VYZW01009027.1, from coordinate 12,858 downwards.
GCCATTAATATGTTTTTCATAATTAACATCTGGCAAAACCAACTTAACATGAGTATCAGTATATTAAGGAAGGAAAAGCTTGCTGTCAGTTCTGAAGTTTAGTATTGAGTCTTCAACTTGGTGCTTTCCAAAGCTCAAATCATCATTTCGGGAGAAAAGGGGAGTGACCAGGAAGTAGAGGTCAGTATGACTAAACAGACTCCCAAACTTAGATGAATGTGTGCACTTGTGGTGCTTAGTTACCGTATACTTGTGTTAAGAGTGTGAAAGAAACTTAGAGGTCATTACAGATCATACCTGGGCTAAATTTTCCTAGCAGTGGCTTCTTGCTTTCTAGCCCATAAAAAGAATGCTAGTTTTGTTTTTCTTTTGCCTATGTAACTGTGTGGTATATGTATTTGATCTCGAGAGTAGGAAGTCTTGTATTCTTATTTAAAAAAACCCAGAAAATTTGGGCAAGTCTTTTGGGCAAGTTGAAATATATGCCCTATGTTCCTTTTCTAAATCAAACATACCAACCTCCAGAATTATTTCAGAAGTATGTTTTGTTGTACATTTAGAGTGGACTTCCTGCTTTCATAAACTAGAAGACAGTTTGAGAATACTTTTCTCTGTCTATGTTTTTATTTAAAATTGTTGGGTTTAATCCTTATAGTCATATGTTCCTTCGTGTTGCGGTTTGTAAGTGTCTTAACATGAAGAAGAAAATACTTCACTTTCTTCTGTGCTCACATGCCTGCCCCAGCATTCTCTGAAGTTCTTTTGATGCGAATGAGTTGAGTTTAGTGACTACAATCATTCTGACCTTGTGAGTCGTTTTTGCCATCTTTTGAAGATCTATCCATCTATTTCATGCATGTCTTATGTCGACTGCAGTGTTGCAAATGCTCAGGCAGAATAGTGGTAGCACCCACAAGTGTTAATAGCAATCTCCTTTATGTATGTGAGACCTGTATCTTACACTGCAACATAACATGTAAGACAAAAAAATAAATGGCAGGTGCCTCTCTTTTTTCTTTTTTTTTTTTTTTTCCTTCAATTTTTCCTTAAGTGTCTCATTCTTCTGCCAGCTCTGACATGGTAGATTTCAAAGTTGTGATGCTACTATTTGAGCCAATGCCTAAAGACACACAGGAAAGATATTATTAGCTGGCTGTGTATCTGAACAACACCCTGGCTACCCTAATAAGAGCATATGCTGAGAAGAGAACTCTGGAAAATAGCAGCGTCTATTATGTATGCCCTCCTAAAAAATTGTAATATTTTTCTACTTGACACTTCAGTCATAAATTAATACTGAGTTGACACCTAAAGATGAAACATAAGACCTTCAGGCAGGCAATAGTCATACAGTCCTGAAAATGTTAAAATAGTTAATTGATTCACTTAGTTTCATAGATTAATTTTTAGTTCTCCAAATGCAGTTATGTTAAAATGAATTGAAATCCCATTCCCTCCCTGGAGGCAGGGAAGGATCACCTGTTTTATATTCCATCCCATTTCCCAATTGGAATGTATAAGACTGTCTCTCTACAGACTAGTGCCCTTGTCCATTTTGTGCTGTTTGTATCTAAACTGAATTGCCAAACCCCAGAAATTCACCTGTTGCGTCAGTGTGACTTGGCATCTCTCACTGTTTCTTAGAGTTCAAAGGAAAGTACAGAATTTTCAGAGCACGGTCTCTGTCTGAAAATCTTGTATAGGAAAGATTAGGATGCATACAAGTATCACTTGACTGGTTTCTGAAGTTAGAATATATTGCAAAAATTTTCAGATTATACATTCAGAGAATGAAGACTTTCTGAAAGGATGCTCGAAACTGTATTAAGTTCCTCTTGAAAATAAACTGTTCTTTCAGGATTGTATTAATAAAAATAAGATATTTAGTAGTACAGAATAAGAAGTCTTGCAGTTAGTCCCAGACTGATCCTGGTGATCTCTGACCCAAACTGAGGGTCTTAAATTAGCAATAGTTATTCTCAGTTCTGTCACTAGTAAAGCTAGACAAGCACCTCCAGAGGGCACTACAGCCCAGCAGAAAACTAAACTGACCTCTATATACCGATCTCTGCCAGTTTTGATTATCTCATAGGTACTTTGGAAAGTTACCTCAGTTACATGGGGAATGAACCTGGGCTTTAGATCACATTGAAAACAGTAATTTTCACTATAAGCAGTTGGGTGGGTTCTGGAAGGGAGGACAGGCTGTGTTAGCTAATCACAGCAGGGTAATGAGCCGTTGATGTGATGTGGCTGTATAAAAGACAAAAATCTTCCTAGCAAATATCAGGCAAGGTATTACTTGCTGCAACTGGGTATGAACTCTTACTTAAGGATACACGTTATGCTCAGCAAGGCAGAAAGAAGTTGAATACCTATGTATGAAACAAAATATATTTAAGTGCTAGGACAAGAAGCCAGTAAATTAGAATAGATAGTTCTTAACTTTTTTGAGAAGCCTGATGGCGTGGATATACAAGTGCCTGGATTAAAAAAACATATGTGTTCAATTTTTAATCAGACCGTATCTATGTTTTAGGAATGTTTTAGGAATGTTTTAGGATTCCTGGTGTCTATTTTGAGTAAACACCAATATTTTGCTTGTCTGACAGTAAGAAATAGATCAGTCTGCTACAGAAATAGTGGGACCGAACTTTGAACTCTAAATTAAAATAGAAAGATCAGTGAAGCCACGTGCCAAATCTGTCATCTTACGATGGTGGTGTCTTCTTTGGAGAGAAATTTTACACTGTATTTGCTTAAGTAGGTCTTTGGACATTAGCCAAACTTTCCTCTGGCATAAGAAAAATGACCATTCATTTATAAACCAACAAATACCACTTAACAAAATTGCCTGTTGTAGACTATAAAACTCTTGCATCCTGTGCTCTATTTTAAAATTCACAAATAATTCACAGAAATAACTACAGACTTCAGTCCCCTTTTATGTAGAAAATATGTATTTTTCACTGAAAAAAGTTTCAGTGTTCAGGATATATTGTACTCAAGATTAGAGGGGATATTTTTTGCTTATTCAAGTTAATTGTTTTCTTCAAGAAGTTAATTGTTTTATACGTGTTTTTATACCCACATTCTTCCTGTCTGTTCCATCACCTGCCTTGTTGCAGTTGGAACATCACCTAGGTGAAGAAGCAGAGAGAAATTGTCTTACTTTTCATTTTTTTTAATAGAATTTTGTATTTCAATCTGATAGCTCTCATAGAAGAAACATTAGGAATTTTTAATTTTGTAGCTGTGGAAGCTATTTCACTGAAAGCTGTTTATGACTTTTTTTTTTTTTAAACTTAATTTGTAGAATATCAGAATGAAAGGTGATAAAATTTTACAGTTCCAAAGAATACATCTTTATTAAATGCAGCATTGACAGTTTTCCAGAAAGCTACAGAGAATAAAGTTTGTTTGCATGAATGTTGTGGTTTTTTGTTTTGTGGGGTTTTTTTGTTTGGTTTGGTTTTGTTTTGTTTTAAACTAAAAGATTTTTTTACTCCGGGGCAAACTGGCAAATTCATCCTTGTCTTAGGGCAGGCTTTTTTCTGTATATAGCTGAGCTTGACACATAAGCAAAGGAATATTTTTGCTTGGACTCCTGGGCGAAAAAAAATGTTTTCAGCTACACTGATCTCTGCTCCCAAGTGGTAGTTTAACTTAACCCTCACCTTTTCCTCTTCCCCAAGATGTTATAATTTCCCAACTCTGCAGACACTGTTTTCATTGAGGATAACATCTGTGCCACCCAAACCACACTATATGTTGTGAAAGGAAAATCCACATCCTTTTATTAAGACTGAGTTTTGTCTTTTTATATGTGCATTATTGGCATGGGAGGGGTGGCAAATGTCTTAATCTTGTGTTCAGAATTTCCTGTTTTCTGCAGTCTTGATGAACCACAGCCCTCATACCTGTGGCACCACATCATTTGAGAATGTCGATCCCTCCAGAAGAAAATTTTGTGAAAACTGCTCTAAAGAAAAGTGCATGATTCTTGCGGAAGTTTTTGTTTTTATAGATGTGGGAATAATGATTAACTCATTACAACTGATCTCTTATGAGCTAATGTTTCAAGAATAACTACTGTAACTGTTAATCAGGATGTGCTGGTCAAAATATTTTGCTCTGTGTTCCCCTGTCTCCCCTTTAGCTTTCCAGAAGACTGCGAGAAAGAGATTGGAAAGTTGGAGATCTCTTGCAAGCAGTGCTGAAATACTGTGAAATGGTAGAGAAGGCATCTGATGGAGACCAAGCTCTAAATAAGTCCTTGGTTGTCTGGCTTCTGGAAAATGTCTGAAAAATCCAAAGATGCAACACTCTTCACTTCATTCCTCTTTTGAAAGGAGATAGGAAGAACACAGATATGTAAAGTAGAATTCAACTAATGAATGTTCAAGTAATTGTCAGCATTTAAAAGACTTTGAGGTGAAAGTCAAAATAGCTGTGCTGTGCTTTGTGGTACTGTGCACATGGTGTGTTTATTCAGTCCATAATCGATATTGTCCACCCATGCATAACTTGTATTTACTGCTGTGTTCAGACCATGGAAATATTTATGAAAAAAGTCCCTTGCCTATGATAGTAGTTCAGAGGAGACAGTCTCAGGCATGGTATTTGGGATCCCCGCTGTGCCAGGATAGCTTTTTCCCACTTGTATGTGTGCTATATTCACAGTGGGACTAAGAGCACTGATGTTCNGGAAATTTCTTGCAAATTGATTTTTTCATTTTTCTTAAGTACATTCACTGAATTTTTTTTAAAGGCACTTTTAATCAAGTCTTTTTAGCAGTCTAATCAGGTTTCTCACCGGTGCTGCTGACTTGCCTTTCTGTCTGAAGGGAAATTTGGACCTTTACATATCCTGTGGTTTGAAAATGCTTTTTGGGTTTTGTTTCTTCTTACACATCCTTTGAGAGAAAAAGGCCTGTGCTGGTAATTACAAGGTTGCCACCTCAAAACTCATCTCATTTGCAAGAGAATCATGGAGTCTTACTTATTTTGGATGAACAAAAGACTTATAATAGCTTTTTCATAGAAAAATACACGGTTGATATGATGCGGAAGGTTCTGATCCCAAATAAGGAGAGAAAGTCTCCAAAGCTATTCATGAATTTTATTGGAATGTGTACAATTCTGATTTTCCCCTACCCCCTAAATTACACTGGTAAACTCAAGAGCCCTCTCCTTGCAATGTCTTTTTGTTTCAAGAAGGCATTCCACTGGTCTTTTTACAGAGACCTGGTTTGTTTTAGTCCTCATTTGTCATCTGGATTTCTGCCTTGGATCTCACAAAGTTCACCTTTCTCACCGACTTAAAGATTTTTAACGTTTTTGTATATGCACATATTTGTGTTCACACATGTGCATACACACATAGATATGTATATGTATCTATATGTGTATGAGATCTCACCAATATGAACTTTTAATATAAATTTTTACCACTAACTTAAAATTCTGTTATGCTCATAGTTTATTACCTCACTTTATGGATCATTTCACTGATTGAAAGATCTATGTATGCCATGTGACAAAAAGACCAAAAATCATTACAAGGTCTTTTGTCTTCTTGTAGGTAGCATAATGCCAAGCGTCAAAAATCATTTTTCTCTAGAGCCCAAAGCTGGGGGGGGAAGTTATCTTAATTCATGTATTTGGAAGATGGGGCTAGTAACAAATAATTTTGAAGAGTTGTACAAAAGTTGTCTGGATTTCCACACCCCCCNGCCCAAGCAGCCCCTTAATACAGTCTGGCTTCATAAGCCACCTTTATCAAGTTTAACTTTATGTGAAGATGTGAGAGTCTGCTCTGAAATTGTTGAGGTGCAAATGCATGTTCCCTTTTGTTGACTACTATAGAGCTGGTAACTTCTGGTGGAAGGGCAGAGTGGGTAGCTGAGCATAATTTCATACATACTTCTTCAGCAAGGTTTCCTGAAGCTTGCCAATTAAGTTTAAATTGCTAAATTTCTTACTGAAGTTTTTTGTTTGCAGATACTTCTATGACATTAAACTCCGTGTCGAAGAATTTGTA
>VYZW01009026.1:80969-91770 GCA_013401315.1 Balaeniceps rex | reverse complement strand
GTTTCCTGAAGCCTGTACACTCACCATTGCTTTCACGGGTACCCTCTGTGTCACTACAAGACTACTCCAGGCCCAGAGAAACAGCTATCTCTGAGCCCCACTGCATTGCTATAGCTGCTCAGGAGACAGTGTGTCAAGTCCTAAATAATGGTACCCCGTCTTGCACCTAGATATCTTCTGACTTATTTTCAAGGGACAGATCTTGGTTTCTGAACAGTGGCAGATTCTGTAATTATGTACATTTAAATATGAAGGGGGANCCTTGACCTATGCTGTACGAGTTCAGCATTGCAAACAGTAAAGCAGACCTTCTCTTTCAAGCTGTTTGTAGTCACATTTAAATAGTCAATAATTCATCACTTACAGTGAGAATGTTAAATGCAGAAAGTAGCAGAATGTAAATTGAAATGGCTAATCCTCTTTAGCATGATCCATTAACAACAAAATATTAAAGGTGAATGGGAGAATGAGAAGAGACTTCATGGGCGAGTGCATTGGCCTTTTGCCTCTGAGGAAAGGTCTGTACTCAAAGCTTCGTAAGGTTACAAGCATAAGCGGGTCACACAGGCCTAACAGACATTTGTCCATATCACAAAACCAGTGACAGTCTGCAAGTACAACCTAGAGCCTTAGATAAAGCCGAGGTTATGAGAGGACCCTGTTCAATTCTGTGCATCCCCCAAGCTGTGTGTGGTACTGAGCACACTGCTTTGTTTCTTTAGCTCTGCCTCCCATCTGCAAGGGAGTAGTAACTCCTGTGCATCTCCATAGTGCTGGAAGGATTAGCAAGTTAAACCAAATGCTTGGGGATTGTCATTATGGGGGAAGGGAGAGGATATTACAAGTGGAAATGACACTATCTAAAATACTGATGTCACTGTGTATGAAAACTGGGATGTAGTAGCTGAGCTGGAAAGTGAAGTGGCAAGAGAGGATGGAGCTTAGGATGCAGTTTTACACTTTTACTGGGTTTTCATTTAAAATCCTAACAGAAAAGATTAAAACTCTAACAGAACAGTACCATGTCAGAGGCAAAGCAGCTTAACAAGTACTCCCTGTTGATTTGGGATGACAATCTCCAAGCCCTTAAACAAATCAAAAAATCAGCTGTCCCATTTTAACCAGGATACTGAAAGACTAAAGGACTGGCTCTGAAAGTGGGCATTATAACCTTTCAGTGCTAGAGCTTAACCTATTCAAATTGAACACTGACATCACTACAGATGATCTCTGCAGGGCCAGAGGTTTGGTGCTAGAATAATGTTTTCAATTGTTTGTTGAGATACTAGAGTTCCGAAGAAGCAGAAATTATTATCAGAGCAATATATCAGAATGGGGCCTGAAGGGGCTTTTTGTGGGTTTGGGTGTATTCCTCTGGGGCTCTGCTCATTCATCATCTCTCCAAGACAACTTATTTACTCCAAGATTTTGTTGGGTGTTCGTGATTTGGGTACCTCCCACCCCACCACCACTTTTGCTTCTGAAATCTGTGCTCTGAAGCCATTTCTTTCTAGGCAGTGCTCCAGAACATAGCATTTCTACTGGGAAATGATGACTGCAAACAAACATAGCATCTACTTAGCAAGAGAAACAAAAAGAAAGAGAAGTGGGTTTTGTTTTAGTTTTTATAAAAGGCACAATAATCTCTTGCCTGAAGAGTAGTATAAGTGCTTCTCATAAAACATCATAAAACAATACAGTCCTGTAAAACCAAACAACATGTCAAAGCCCTATTTATTCCTTTCATTATTTATTCCTTTCATTAACCTGATCTAATCCCAAGAAGTTTCTAATGGAACATGCATTGAATTGATGAGTCTTCCTCCAGACCCTCGACTTACCCAAAAGAGATGGAACAAATATAAATATATCTACACTTTACACTCAGTCTTAATTTGTTCAAAGCTTGGAAGAGCTTAAAAACCCACCAGTGCCTCATGGAAAACTGACAAATACTCTATTTAGGGAGATTTTGGCTGCTTATGCCCTTGTTTTTCCTATGGTGTTCCCTTCCCCCGCAGCAAAGGCTCATTCGCATTGGGGACACGAGACTTTTATTGACATTTGCTGAGGAAGGGCCCTGCCATCCTGCACAAACCACCCCTCTGCTAGTGGAGAACTGTTCCCCACAGCCCTCAATTGTGGTATGAATAGTGAGGTAAACTACATCCCCCCTTTTCAAGACCTCCCCACCCACCACAAAAAAAATCTTGCCATGCTTTTTTCCTAAGAGAAATATATTTATCAGATTTAATTAGTATGTTCTCCCTGACCTATATAATGTTCATCACAGGTTTTCCCCTGTTTAGTTTCATCCCCAGTTCTTTATGAACCCCAGTACAGAACCCACCTCCCAGTAACTAGATTTTTTCAAAGGTCTTGCTGCATAAGGTTAGAAAGGAGGAAGACAGTATGTGATCACTGGAAGGGAAGGGTCCACTGAGGGAAGAAGAACCCCTCAAATTTTAAGCAAGGATCTTTGTGATGCCAATGGCTGTTGGAAAAGAAATGAATGTATTTGATCTGGCTCAACCTGGGAAGAACAGGCAAACATGCTGCACTTCATAGCTTTATCTCTACCAGAAAGCAAACGTTACCAAGGGTGCTGCTCTGTGGAAGGCAGAAAGAGTATATAAGCAGATGGTGTTTGAGCATTTAACCACCACAATCAAAGCATGACTTGGCAATGATGTTATGATATGTTATGATATACTAGAGGCCTTGTTTACCCTAGAGCTTTGGACAGTGCAGCTGCTACTCCAGTTCTGGTAGAAATTTTCAAGCACAGGTATGCTTGGTGACAGGCAGGGATCATTACCCTAGATGGGCAAGAGACACTGTCTCAAATTCAGCAGTGCACTCTGTACACAAGCTCTCCAGACACTCTCCGTTGGTGGTCTGCACACTGAATCCTAACCAGGATAGCTGATAGGTGCCTCAGCATCTGAGAAATGAGAAATATTTGGCCCATACAAGCTCTGTCAACCAGTACTTGAGGGGCTGACTGTCTTCTCAGCAACCAGGAACATAGATGTGTTTTAACTGCCCAGCTGTAAACTTCATCCTACCCACACCCACCTCACACATTTCTTCTCCACTAACTGTCTGCATGAGGCTGAGAAGACGATCTTCAACAGAAGCCTGTCTTTTCTTCTGTCCATGATGAAAATAGTCATGGATGTTTGGAGATGCTACTTATACATATCTAAAGATATGAAGAGAGCAGGATGGTCTAAACAGGAATAGAAATTAGGGAAATAACCAATAACTCCACATTCTCAGGCAAGAGCATTAATCTCTGAATGAATTGCTAGTGATTTAGTCTAAGCCTATTTCAAAAAACTTCCTCCTTGGGCATAAAGACCAATAGGTACCTGATAGAACTCTAGTTCTCTACTGGAAAGCCCACACCCTGACCTCCAAAATCAGATCCCAAATATCCCCTATTTCTTAAGCAGCCAACCAAATATAAACAAGTACAAAAACAAATCCAAATTGCCTTAACGTCACATTTCCTGCAGTGCAACGGCAAGGTGATCCCTCGCCTCCCATTACCCACCCCAATAATTCTTTTATATGGAGTGTGAAATAATTAGGAGCAGCAAAAATAATTTAGGAAACAAGAAGAAACTAATTGTATAAGCTTGTTTGGGGAAAACACAAAGGACAAAAGCAAACCTGGTAGAGATGCTGACAGATACAGTACCAGTATATTAAAGCCCACACATGTATTAATAATAAGCTAACTAATGGTCCCTTGCACAATACACAATGAATTTACTACACAGCAGCCTGCTGCTGTGGTGCAGTGTGGCTCCACACCACAGAGAAGATCATGGTTTGTAAAGCAGGAGAGTTTAATATCGTGTCCAGTCCAATGACTTTACACTGTGTTTAGGGAGAGACCAAGGTTTCAGAGTGCAGCTCTGGGAACCCAAAAATCTCCAAGCCAGCAACGCTGCTGATTACATCCTCTGGATCCAGGCAAGTTGCAATCTACTTCAGTGCCCACCTCCCCAGAGTGTTAGATCCACGTACCAATAAGTGGCATTACTCCGCAGCAGCACTGTTCAGGTCTTTAATGCTGTAGCTCAACCTTCAGGGATTAAACTCATCTTTCTGCTTCAAAATGCAGGCCTTCTTGACTGAGCTAAAGGATATTCTCCATCAGCAATACAAGTCAATGGAAACATTTGTTCATACCTAAGGTCCTTTTTCTTTCCTTAGAGCATGCTGGCAAGACAAGAGGTTATCTTAGTTTGCTAAATGCGGAAGCCAAGGTATGGTGTTAATTGGAAAGCTCACTGATGATCACAAAAGAGGTTGAAGTTGTGGGGAAGTGAGTCCATAGCTACTGCATCCATGTCCTACCTTGACAGCTCAAAGATCTTCAAAATCTAGGGAGAAAGTCAGAAGCCTGAGGTCAGATAGTTTGTCCCTGACTGCTAAGCATGAAGCCTCCTTGACTGGACCAGCAAACCCTGACCACTGGCAACATAAGCTTTTCTTGACAGCAGATCATCTGTGGGCCAGACCACATTCTGACTTCAAGACAGACATTTGCACTCTTTAACATTGTTTTGTACCATGTCTATTTGTGCCCAGAACAAATGGATGCAAGATGTGGATTTGCAGATGTGAACAGGGCTCTAAACTGGTGACAACCATTCTGGAAGTTGCTATGTTCCAGGGTAAACACTCTCCCATGAGGAAGCTGTGTTTAGAGAGGTAAGCTGCAAACAAATAAAATTAAAAAACCACAACACACATAACCACACAATCCTGTAAAACACAGTTTTGGCCTTATGCCAAAAGAAACAGCAAACGGAGCACTAGTCTCACCAAAAAAAATCCACTTAAACAGCTACCCTTTTAGGGGTCCAGTCCTATGCATTTTAAACTCAGCCAATGCTAAAGCTGCTGACAGTCTATACAGCCCAGCCTAGATCTGCTTGCAGACAGTTGTTTTCTCCAGCAGTTCAACCTCACTGGGTGAGCTTACACTGTGTCCTGAGCTTTAGTTGTTAAAAAAAGCCCTCTGTTCTTTGAGTCACTGTCTCAAAGAAACTAGCCAAGTACACTTGATCCTCCAGAATTACCTTTCCTGTTCATAAGCTTCCTAGCTCAACACACTGGTTTAGAAACAGTGTGCTAACACACTTTGAAAACCCCTTCCGATTTTTCTGAGTGAAAGGTATTCACTCAGGCATGCTACTCAAACTCACCTGAGTTGCCTACCCAAAACTCCTCTACCACTTCAGTGCATTGCTGCTTCTTTCTCCAGCACCACTGCAGCCGCTGGGCAGCACTGCTGTTTGTTTACCCACCTACTGCACGTCACTCCAGCAATGGCTGAATGTCTGTGCCAAAGTTAAAGGTTTCCTCTGTGCATACGCACAGTTTTGTAAAGCACTTCAGGATCAAAGGTGCCAGTGAAACACAAGGGTATTATAAAAGCCCAGAGTTTCCTCACAGCCAGCTTGTCAACTAATTACAGTTGTGTGCTTTGCTGAGAAGCTCTGAAAAGTATCAAGAGCAAAACCCCATGGCACCATCTGACACTGACAATGCTGTAGCCAGGACTGCTGCCATTTTTTATGCTTTCAGGACTGGCTTTGAACTGGGCATGAACTTGCATAGTTACGTGCCTGATGCACAAGTCAAGTGCACCAGTGCAGTGATCCACCACACTTTCCATCACTTTACACTTAACTGCATGCCAAGCCTTCATAAATTACACTTGCTGCTTTCCAGTCTGCCTCTGACAAGAGCGCAGTCGACCTCAGTGTCACTTGTGCCAGCGGTGCAGAGCGCAGGCAGCAGCTTGGATGGAGGACTGCTCGGCAGAGCTTTTCTTTCTGAAGGAGTCATCACAAACTCGTTTCTTTCTGCCTTGCCCTCCCTGAACAGCTGCAGGTAATCTGCAGCATGGATGGACTGACAGTGTAGAACTTGACAAGAAAATGAGTTGTCTGGGGTTACTTAGGAAGAAACCAGGACAAAGCCAGAAGCAGAACTTGGTCACATGAATCTCAGTGCACCATCTTAGACTATAACACTGGCCTTCTCTTGAGAAAGGACTGGTATTTCAGCACCAGATGTTCTTTGTTTGATCCTGCCTAGTCTGACACACATGGATAACACCTCCAAGCAGGTGACTGCATGGGTTAATTGTGGAAAGGAAACCAAGAGAGCCACATCTTCCAGCTTCTTATTCTAAGTGCTCTAATAACACATCTCCATTTCTTTGCACTCTGTATAAGAAACATCAGGGGTTGAGGGTTTTTTCCCTCCCCCTCCTTCCTCACAATCACTTAAAAAGAGATTGTTCTGGCTTTTAACAGGTAGTTTATGAAAGGAATTAAATGACGTTGTCGCCTGCAATAGCAGGGGGCCAGACACAGTGACCCAGGGGGTCCTTTCTAGGGCTGTGTCAGCCTATGACTAATGTCAATAAAAATGATTTCATCCCAGCTTTTACATGTAGGCAGGAGAGCAAACAACAAATTAATGAGAACAAGAAGCTCTGAAAAGCTGGAGGGAGGGGGGTAGAAGAGCACGACAAAGCACACGCACGATGTTCAGTGAGGGGAAAGCAAGCGTTCAACTTGGACTAAAATATGACTTACGAGGCTGTTCATTTCCACCCCTACTCCCACGTACCTGAAGGGAATAGAATTTAAGTGTCCCAGCTCTGGCTTTGTAAGTGATTTGACAAATTGTTTTCTGTGCTGCCACCACAGTCACCCAAAATAGGTAAAATATTTCATTTCAGAAAGGAAAACATTTACATGAGGACTTGACCTTTAACTCAATGTCAAAAGCTCCCCAGGTGGGAGGCGAGACTGATGGGAGCTTCAGCAGAGTCTAGAAACCTCCTGGAGTAATTACTGTCTCCATGGCAACAAAACACTGACATGGGAAGAGGGGGGGGAAAAGGAAGGAGGGGGTTTCGGACCTAAAAAGCACACCAGTTCCCACCTACATAAAACTTCCAGCCATTAAAGAGGCACAAGTCACTCTCCTGGAGAGACAAGGGCCTGGACAGCCCAGATGGGCTTCTCTCTTGGCTGAATGGGGGATCTAGCATGGGTGCACCTTCAGAGTACCACACTGCAAGGCAGGACCCCAGGAGAGAAACAGGATGAGAGCAGTCCCCACCCCTGCTCATTGCTCAGTTTTCTGCTGAGGCCCTCAAACAAAGGGTAAAGAGGGACAAATGCAGAGAAGTTGCTACCAGCTCTGGAAACCTCAGTTCACTTGCAAGTGGAGGTACAAAGCAGCCAAAAAGCCTGGAGACAAAGAAGTACAAATTTTTAATCAGAACTGCTCAAAAGCATTCCATTTAGAGAAAAAAAAGGCACAGAAGAAAAAGCTAGAAAAACTAGGCTTCCTTTCAGAGTACTGTTGGCCTGCTCTCTTCATCACTTAACAAGCCAAGTGGACTGACTGATTTTTAGATGCTTCACCATAAAATCAGACTTTCTGGCCAAGAATTTCCACAGAGCGGAGGGAATTCAGCAAATCACCAAGAGAGGAAGCAAAAATAAACACTCTCAGAACCAAAGAAGTGTGCATGCTGATGACCATCTTCACAGAATCACAGAATAGTCGAGGTTGGAAGGGACCTCTGAAGGTCATCTAGTCCAAGAGGACCAATATCTTCCCTCTCTTTAGTCTGTATCAGCTCACTCAAAGCATGGAGAGGTGATGTAGGGTCTGCTCTAGCTCCAAAGACTTTCTCCATTTAGGAAAATGCCATCTGCCACAGAAGCAATGCTATGTTCAGGTCCTATGTGACACTGGGTACTCAAGTCTCTTAACCAAAATTCCTTGCTAATGGCTGGAATTGCTTTGAGGGAGAAAGGAAGGTGGAGGGGGAGGAACAAGAATTTTGCTTCCTGATTTTAGTACAGAGAAGATAACATTTTTCATCTTGGTGCTAAGCAACAAATGTTTCCTCTTCTTCCATTCAAGGTCTGTGTTTTAAGCCATTTTCTCCTCTTTACTCCTTTTTCTTCCTTCCCTCCCTCCATTTACTTACAAAAACTGTTCCATTCAGTTTAATTGGAACAGATGGAAATATAGAAAGTTCCTTTTAAAAATATAAATAAATTATATACACACACACTTATGTTATGATCCAGAGAGGGGAAAAAACATCAAAATCTCTGAGAGCAGAGAATATGAAGAGCTAGTACTCATTGTTCTGATGCTGAACTCTAATTTTAGATGTGTTTACAAATGTGTGCCTCAAAAAAAAACTACAGAAAGTGCTGCTCCATAATATATGTTTTTGCTTCACTTGCAGCTAATGCTTTTTGCTAGGAGCTAGCAGTTGAAATCTTCATGCAAAGCAATTCCATCCCTCAGAAACAAGGAAGAAGTGGTCTATGAAGTTCACCAAACACTTCCCCCCATACACACCTTCCCTCTCCACATAAACAACTTCCCTTGTTTTCCCACCACCCCCTTCTTTTAACCTTGGTATATTTCACTTTTTCTACAATTATACATTTTGCATCTGAATTTGGTGCTTCTGACAAGTGACAGCTACTGGATTGACAACCTGAGAGAATGACATCCTATTTATCTAGAAAAGGGGTACAGGAAGCCATAGCTCTCTACTACCACGTTAATCCTACCATGCTCTTGGAAAGGATTTTTCATGGGTAAATCTCAAAGCACTTAAGGAGGTCAGTATCTTTACTCCATTTGCCAATCAGAAGAACAGAGGCTTGGAGGAATGCAAAGTGACTTGCCCAAGGTCAACCAAGAGAGGCACAGCAAAGCTGTGTATGCAATCCACCTCCCTCAGGGTCAGCCCTCTGTCCAACTCACCCACCCATCCCCTCCATCGTAGAAGGCAACACATTTCCTTCAGCTCTTACCCCAGCCAAAGTGCATTTTCAGGTCAGATGAGGACACCACAGACAACGCGAACCACAGAAACGACTGGAGCTGTCAAAGGCTTCTTCATGGTGTCCCTCTGCTCACCATAAATAGTAAGATACATACTCCCACTCATTTCCCATAGGCTATTAAGGCAGCAATTAATAGTATTACTGCCATCGTGAATAACCCTGATTTTATATGTTGCCTCTTTTTCAGGCATGGGTAGGATTGAGTTTGCAGACAAAATAAATGTCTGAAAAGTCTACTTGCCTATCTCCTCCCAGCACCACTGAAGACCTCTGAGCAGGAACATAACACCTGAGAGATGCTACCAGTCTGCCAAGGGACAGAAAACCAGAGCAGAAGGCTGTATTTCTTTCACATTGAGAAGTTCAGATGAGCTGAATTTAATTTACTATTTAATTCAATGGGAAGAACATAACAATTAGCAGTGTCCTCTATTTATCAGCCCTGTTGACTACCAAAGCTCTTTGTTCATATCATATAACCACAGCTAAAACCTCACAGTACCGGACAGAAATCAGAAAGCTGAGAAATGTAGGGGGGGAAGTCAAGGTCTAGTCTTGTTTGTAGTGTTTTGTTCACCTGAAGATACTTTATGTCCTTCTACCTGCACTGTACTAAAAAAGAACATTAGGTTTCCCAGGACCTGCAACTGAGAGTTAGAAGTTGCTAGAAATATACACTTAATACAGCTTAATACAGGTGGAAAGAAAGAAAAAAGGCTGAACTTTCATTTGTTATTAGCACTCTCTCAGTGAACATTTTTCCAACTACAAATCTCCAAAAGGAACAGGAAATCCGAGGTGTAGACTACCAGCAGCTCAGGCTAGCAAGACTCATAGGCTGAACTTTGAGTCTTCTCCAGATGACCCAGACAGTGTCCAGATGGATCTCTGCCTCACTCTTGGATCTTACATTGAGACTGTCACAGGATGCCAAGACTTGTACTAGAAGTTTGTTGAAGATGGATCAGAAGTGATCTGTATGAGCAAGGAAGCAGAGGTACATGGATCTTCTGAGGGTGCAGAGGGGAGAAAGAAAGATAGTGAACAAGTACGTGTTAGATGCAGACAGGCAGCAAGGTCAGACTCCATCATTCCACCACACATCACCCCCTGCCTCCCACAGAAACAACTTTCTCCTCCTGCCTCTCAAGCAGGATGTTTCAGCCTCTGCTGTAGAAAACTACAAATAAGACAAAATGCTCACAATATGACTGATGTCTCCCCACCCTTCCAGTTCTTTATATAAAACTTTGAAATATTTCTGCCAATAGACCTCTCCCTTGGGCTTTCTGTCACTTTCTGTGAGTTCACATGATTAGGTAGTTTCCTGGCAAAGGGAGATGAGGGGAATCGATGTAAATTTGCATCCCCTTGATGCCATCCTATACCAACCCTCTCCCTCCTTGAAGTTGTGCCAGTCAAACACTGCACGAGAAGATCAACGCCATGCTGCCTGCTGATGTGGAAGATGTGTGTTCAATTCCCATNTCTGGGTATGGGTAGGGTGAGTTTCATGCAGGTGTGCAGCAAAGGCAAGGGAAAGGGGGCTGGCACCGTATTCCCAGCACACTTGCAAATCCTACCATTGGAATTTCTTCCAGAGGCAAAACCCCATGAAGCACCGGTGACATTTACCACTTGTTCCAGTGTAACAACCCTTACCTGAGCGGCAGACAGTATATGCCATATGTACCTGATAACACTAGAGGGAGCGTGCAGAAGAGAAGGAGGAAGAGGAAGAACAGTTACGTTTTTGTTGAAAGAGGTAAATTTGCAAGCTACTGTAACTTTTATAATATGGCAAAAAGCATATTCAAGTAAAGGACAGGATTCCTCCTTTCCATTCCTTCTCTTGATGTGTATTAGCTGATGTGAAA
>VYZW01009026.1:59918-73768 GCA_013401315.1 Balaeniceps rex | reverse complement strand
GCACTCAGTTGTACCACTCTTCAAAAGGCTTGTAGCGAGTCAGGGGGATGCCTCCTCTGTGCTGCCTACAATTCCCAGCATCCCGTGTAAAACACTTTCAGGTCCTCCTGCTTTTTGCTCCCAAACTGATACACTGATCCAACAACTGGGTATCATGTTATCTGTTTAGCCAGTCCAGTCAATACGTTGCTATTTAAATTGCATTATCACCGAGATATATTTGGTACAACATCCGCAGGGATTGTATTACAGAACACTTAATTGTTTGCTACCAAAATGCAGGGCTATTCAATCTGCCCCATGCTAGTTAACGACAGGCCTTGAAACAAGACCCTATCTCACCCCTTATCTGCATTGCTATCCCGGACAGCTCTAGGGACAGTACCCCATCAGTGTCTTCTGGACTCCGGTACTGGCTGCAGCTGCAGTGGACTGCAGAAAACCTAGTACTTGTATATGCAGAGCTCACAGCACAGTACCAAAAAAATATCAGAGCTGCTCAATGTCCTCACCCTCCACTAAAACATAGGCTGAGCTGAAGATCAGCCAGTGATGCCCAGTGTGATTCATAAAGAGTTATTTAGGCCAGAGTGAAGGAGGAGAACAGATACCACTAGTGGATGGCTAATGTTTAAAAGGCAGAATCCAGAGGGGGGAAAATAGTATTTTAAATGGTATTTTAAATTAGCTCTAAGTTAGCGGTGTCCAAATGAAAAAAGGGAAAATGCCTGGAGTCACAGGGCTGACTACCTCTGTATGGATCTGCTAGCCAGGCCCAGACATGAGGGAAAACATTATATATGAGTTGCTTATTACCACGTTCCTTCAAAGCCTCCCAAACAGAGAGAAAAACATCTCCCATCAGGCTCCACCAAGGTGACATGGTTGCTGGGAAGCTCACAGTTGCAAGCACCTACTACAGAGAGGTAAAAAGACAAATCCATTCTGCATGTGTGACCGAGGCTTGTGGCTCAGCCACTTCCAGCTTGCTGCTGGCAGCCTGGATATTACCTCTAAGATAAATGAATAAGAGTTTAGGTCTTATTGGATTACTGTTTATTGAACTTTATAAATTCCAATTAACAGACCCCTGAGCAATAAGAGACACGTAGTGTACTCTTCATTTTATAGTGCAATTATTACTGAGTTTATCCTCGGCTGAACAAGAGGTATTAACGGATAAAACATGGGAAAGAAGACATACTAATAGATAAAAGCAGATATTGGAGACAAGGAGATAAACAGATACAACTAGGAGAAAATGCACAAGGCAAGAAAGAGCACACGTGTTTGGCTGATTAGGTTATTTCTTTGCTTATACTACGATGCAGGAGGCCTACAAGAAATAGATGAGACAGTTACACAGATGAGTAAGTGTCCTAAATATGCAAGCAGGAGAAAAGACGTAGGGAGGGGGAAGGAGAAAAAAAAAGAGAAGAGGTAAACAGCAGTCAAAATAGGACAGAATTTGGAATTTATTGTTTTCATAGTTGCTCTAGAGGCATGAACACGTTGAGAAAGATCTCCCTATTCAGCATTTTGCCAACATGCAGAGAAAGTTGTACTAGTGAATCTGTGGTACTGTTTAAAAGGAAACACGCTTAGGGTGTTCATCCATCAACTAATACAAACAAGATGCAATGCAATCCCTCCATCCCTACCCCAATATTGGACAGAAACCAAGCTGCTAACACAAGATCTGTGGAAACTCGGCTCCATTAAAAGCTATGATGAAAGGAAGGTGTTTTTAAAGCACTGCCGCTACAGTTCTTTCAGGTCATCCTCATCCCCCTCTTCATTCCCACCTGCCTTTATTTTTTATTTATTGAGCCTGTGCATACTGTCTTTTTCAGAGATAAGAGGGGTATGTATGTGTATAAACTGCAGCAGTAACTAACTACATCGATCCAGTACTCATTGCCAGGGTTTCCTGGTACTTTCACGTGCTAAATATAAGAGCTCCCCTACCTGTCTGCTGCAGGTATTATGAAGTGCAAAAAGGAAAGAGATTCACGTCATCTTCATTTCATGCTTGAACTTTCACATTATGGTTCTTTGCTGGTGGGAATACTAGTGTGGTAGTTTCCAGTTCCTTCTCCCCCATCCCACCATGGTGTCAGAGCCCAGATGCCCTCTACAAATTTTAGTGTCCCTCAGAGAACTTGCAGCTTACAAGATAACGCAAAAGGTGGGTGGTGGGTGTTTTGCTTCCCAAAGTCCCAAACACAGTTAATGTCAGTTACTTAATTCAAAACAGGGATCCAAACAAAAGATCATTCCTAATGTTGGATGACTTCTTCGTGACCCATAGAAAAATCAACCCAGGAACACTAAAACAAGCTGAAGACATGGTTTCACCGGCAGGCTTAACACTCTCCTCCCTGTGAACCGATGTCAAGGGAGATGAGGGTCAAGGAGATGATCAGACATGCTACGCAATCACTAGCAAGTTAAAATAAGATCAAGTGGCTACACCTAGGTGTTGTGTATACTTGCGATGAAAGATAGCCATGTCCCAGCACAGTTACAGTCTGAACATAAGGCTTGCAAAGAAAGGGCAGGTTGGCAGAGCTGCACACAAGGAGGAACACCATTGTTAGGGTATTTAACTTCTACCCCATCTGTGACAGAGCTTGAAACTCGTCCTAGATCTGTTTACCCACAAATTATTTTTTCTAGTTATAGAAGAGTTGCAAGGGAGAGCTCGCAATGATCTTGTTCAGTCTCCCTGCTCAAAGGAAAATAGATTTAGTTGTTGCAGCCTGGTGCAAGTTTTGTCTTTTCCTAAGGGTCCTGAATGCCAACTCCACTGGAGCTGCTGGTGTCAACTCTAGTAGGTAACAGACTGCAGCAAATATCCCACACACTGTTAAGAGATCCAAACCTTGATCATCCTCTCTGAATACTATCTAGCAACTTCTGCCCATGCAAAGGAGGTGTAAGAAGGTTGATTTGGTATTGCTTTGAATAAGCGAGCCTTTTTTAACATGAGGAAGAAGATATGAAAAAAGACGAGGCCTATAACTGTTTTTTAAAGCTTTCTTCCAAACATCAGGGTGATTTTTCCATAATACACCAACAATCAAGTTTAAGAAACTTGATGGCCTCAGCTCTTTTTTTCCCAGCTCTCATCCCTGCAGCTACCTCCAGCCATATCAATCACAGGAATTACTTACACTTCTCAACTACTTTCCTGCGTTCTCTTCCCCTTTAGATGCTTGGAAGCTGTAATGTCCATCCCCTTTAAAGCTATTAAGAAGCAAGTGGAAGCAAAATATTTCTCCAGGAGTACGTCTTGTTGATAAAATACAATCCGCTTATGCAAACACTGACACAACACAGGGCCATCAGCAAAGCTGCAAACTGTCCTTCAGGTTAGAGATTGCACAACGCCTCAACAGTTACTTGAAAGACAGCAAACAAGCCCCAGGTCAGCGAGAGTTAATCTACTCCAGGAACTTAATGTATCTAAGAAAGTATTGCAAACTAACAATGGCCAACGCCCTGCCTACTCCCCATACCACCTCCCAAGCCCCCCGATCCTGCAATAGATCATACAGAATGGATTACATTAATTTTCTATAAACTATATCAACTTGAATGACATGTCCTTAAGGGTTAGGTGATTGATATCCACAATGAAGTCTTATAATCTAAAATCATATTAATATTAATATTAAAGATTTTCTGTCCTTTATGTGCATCATTAAATTCCAAGTATAAGGTGAAATTGAAAACATACATTTTGACAGCTTATCTATAATAAATATGCAAATCTTGATACCAGTGTGTCATCACAGACTTCGCTGCTCCTTGAAATATCAGAGAGATCCTTTCTTTATATGACATTTACAGTGAAAGATCAGATATAAAGCATTTTGTATGACTGAGATTTTCATTGGTTTAGTCTTCAAGCACAATGATAGGGGCTTCATATTCCATTGGCACCATCATCACCTTCCTCCTGTCTCCTCTTCATGACACCATGGTGGGGAAAAAAATTCAAGTGTTTCCACTCTTTCTTTGCTCTTCTTGCAGCAAATGAATTTTAAAAAAACATACTCTCTGAAGGCATCTTAGCAACGCCTTCCCTTAGGCTCACATATATTACCAGAGGAGATGGTTCCACACAGTAGGGTTGGATTTAAACCAGGAGAAGAATTAAATGAGTTAATATACAGGGTGCCAGCTGTCCTTAACCCTGTGAGGGCACCTCAGACCTGTACAGTGCCACCCCACTCAGATACATGGCATAGGGAGTTTAGAAGCCCAGCCCTGATGGAAGGAGTATTTTGGAGCAGTACCCTGCCTGGTCCTGCCCAATAGTCACACAATCCCAACCCACAGATACGCACTCCATCATATAACCTGGTACACAGCATCTCATGTTTCTGTATTCACAGAAGTTCAGAAGTCCGGCAAGGAGATATTTCTTTGTTTCCAGCCTGTTGCTTGCTAGGACTCTGCACATGCAGCGTGAGGCAATGCCACTCCTGGGTTGCAACACAACACTTGCAGTGAAGAGATCCAACTCAACTGTCCTGTCCTGACTTCAATGCATTTTGCAGCCCTCAGCCCTTTCCTACCTCCACTCTCCTTATCAAAGGCTGCTGCCAGACAACAGTGGCAGGAACAGTGTTTTGTTATGTGAAATTGCTGTGACTAGCACAACAAACATCTAATTTTGATTGGGAATTTGAAGCATAACTAATCTAAACAACTAATCACAATTTTTACACTACCTTGAGAGAGAATGTGTACATGTCCATGTGCACATACAACTGCTCTCATTATCTCCTTCTAAATTAGTCCTCACATCTTCTTGTCAGTAGAAAAAGAGTTGGAAGGAAATATAAAGAGACTTCAATGAGGACAATAATTCATAAGAAACCAACCCGAGGCTATGAAATTTATTGTTTCAAGGTCTGTTATAACTGTTTATTCCTGACGAGGGCAGGGCACAGGTAGAAGAGGAACAAAAAGATCAAAAAACACTGAGCCATGTTTACTTCTGTTATCTTCTGGCCAAAGCCTGCCACTGGCCATGAAATGTGGGATATGAAGAGGGTGAAACGAAAGCCTGAGGTGTGCGACAGGAGTTTCACCACAGAGTCCATATATGTATATGGACAGTTGTGCTGAACAGGAGATAATAATGCAAGGTAGCTTACCCTGCACTCATTGAAGGATTAAACACTGAGCCTTTGCAATACAGCAAAAGGATGAACCCCAGCAGTTTGAACAGAATAACCCCCCTTCATCCTCAGGGAAGACAGAAGAGTTATAATTTGTTCAGGTGTTGAAACCTTCAGGGTCTTTGATTCCCAAAAATAGGAGTAGGGATTGGTGAGGGAAGACCAGCCCCTTTTTCAATAGGTTTTTCAGTGCTGCCATGTCACTACCGCCTTGCAGCTACCACTACTCGCCTTTCATTGAAGTCACAGGAACCTATATTTAGAAAGCATCTAGGTTTACTCAACAGCATCCTCCCTCCCACGACAGGCTTGCATGGAGAGCTTTAGTGCTTCAGAAACTCCACTTCCCAGTATGGCTAAGTTGTTTGGAGCCTGCAAGGGAAATCCTGCTGCCAGAGAAGGAAATCTGTGTCAAATAAGGCATCTCCCAATTCATCCTGTCAGCAGCCAGCCTCTGCTCACAGCCACACCACACAGCAGCTGCACACCACGAGATGTGGTTGAGGGCTGCCACCTTGCCTGCCATCTAGGAACCAAAGCAGGAACTTCCTAAGCTAAGAAATGCAACTCCAAAACCTGAGCTATAAAGAAAGTGAGCTCTGCAGGAAGGGCTTCAATCTCTGCAAACTACAGAGACGTGTATCAACAGCACACGCTGCCAGTGCTGACCCCAAGACAGGCTGTGTCTTCAGAGAAGGGGGGGGGCAAATAAAGGAGGTTTTATTTCTTCTCCCCTGCACCATTCTCACAATTAACACTCAGATCTTGTGTTGCATTCGTCTCTGACTAATCCTCCCCTGCTTTATTTTTTATTTGTGTTGACTTGACACGCCTTAATCCCTGAGTCAGCTCCTATTTCTTGTTAAACCAAAGGTAAATTATACCAAGTCTACCCAGCAATGTTAAAGCCGGCAGGATTTATAATGCAAAGCACCTGCTAAAAATACTCAGGCAAGCATACCAACTGCAAGAGCTTTCCACAGTGCCAGAGACAAACGTGTCACACCCAGAAGACGCAAAGCAAGATGGGGGTAAAACAATGCAGTTTATGAGAGACCAGGGTCTCTATCCTGCACCCAGGGCCTAATGATGGAGAAGGCAGAGGCAGGAGAACTTCCCTCTTGGTCTTTGATCATGCAACCAATTTTCGCACTCCCTTCCCCGGCCCCATGATTGTGCCACCTCTCATGTGGGCATCACCCACGTCACTCGCTACACCACACCTGTGTAGTCCCTCGGAGCAGGCTGTGTGCTTGCTTGCCGTCACACACATATTCCTCCTCACTCGCAGGGACTCCGCACAGAGGTGTTTCATCTCACCCAGAGCACCGCCTGCGCGTACTCCCTCACCCTCAGCTTCCACACGCTCCAACGGTACCACGCTCCTGTACTCTGGTTTTGCCTCTCTCAGCATTTGTGTCTCGGTATCCAACACCCTGCCTGACTCTGCCTCTCACACTTGTACACGCTGATGTGTTCCCCCTGCGTCCATGTCTGTGGCGCTGCGTGCAATTTGCACTTCGACTCCCTTCCTCCTAGCCTGCCGACATCAGTCTCTCCTCCAATCTTGCAAAAGCCCATGTGCCAGGCAGGAAGACAGTTTTTTGATTCATCCACATTATCAGCAAAGTGCATCCAGATCTGAACAGCCCTGTCAGCTCTTGAGAAATGAAACAATAGCAAGTATCTGGTGAATTTCATGGTTATCAACACTCCTAATCAGGCAGATGAACTGGAAAAAAAAGCATTCATTACTTTGAACTAATGATTCCTTAACATCTTTGCTTTTTGAGACTTGACTCACTTCAGTTTCCTATTTTTATTTTTAAACGAATTGAAAACCCATCCCTTTTTGCCCAGGTATTTCTGGTATATCCCGGAGCCTGAGGTCTCACTTCCTCCTCCCCCTCTGCCGGCTTCTGTTTGCAGAGCATCATTATCATTATGTAATGATGTTTCTGTCGAGCTGGCAGAGTTGCATAGTAAAGCACATTAACCTGGCGATAACGGATCACTTACATTTTTTATCATGATCTATTGCCGAGTTAGCACACCGGGCCACTTCCAGTAGCACCACGCACTCGATAAATTAGTGTGCTGGCCTAGAACCCGTGATGGAATATTGTTTGGATTTCTGGTGGCTCTGCAACTAATCGTATTTTTCCACATCTGTTTGCTTTGCTTTGACTCAGGGCTGTCGAGCGAGGGGGGTTTAGGGGATGGGAGAATAAGAGATCTGTCTGTGTAAGATTTATCCCTTGGCACTAATTGTCTCACCCACTCCTTCATTAGGACCTTTCCCATCAACTCATTCCCAGTTGATAGCCTCCAACTCTGCCTGATCCAGGCAAGGTGCTAAGCCCCTCCTTACTGTTTGTAGGGAGACAAAGTTTTCCCATGGCTGCTAGCAGTTTCTGTAATCAGATCAGCTCAGGAGCCCTACATCTCTGAAGTTGTCTCAGCCAAATCTGGAACAGGACTGGGGTCTCCAAAGTTTTGACTTCCTACTTACTGTATTGGTCTCATTTAAACCCACACACCTCAGGAAAAAAAAAAAATCAAACTGCCAAAGCATGTCTCAAGCCAAGGGAGAAGTCAAACTGTTTATGTGACCAACAGCAAATCCCATCTGACTTCCAGATCCTCACCTAAAGTAGAAATGATAATGGTTTTTGAACTCAGCAGGTTTTCGTGAGGATAACAACACTGGAGATTCTTTCCAGGCTCAACAGTCAAGATGAGGTCCCTGAACAGCGATAGCAGGACCAAGAGATGGATTCCTGCAGTCATCGTAGCTGAACTTTCAGGCCAAAGAAAGGAGATACATGTTGTTATATCCTCTTTGCTCATAGTTTCTGCAGTGGACACACCTACCACAGCTGATACAGGGTGGCGGGTTTGTTTCCTTTTTCATGAAAGCCTTGTTTCATGTATAGCCTTCAACTATAGGGGGCAAAAATAAATTGCGTTGCCACTATTTACATAGGGCCTACAAAGCCAGATTATGGCATTAGGTATCTCTATGCATAGTCCATTGAGAGCTGCCCTGTTATTACTGCAAGCTAAGCAGGTCACTAGAGAGACCTAGAGGTCCCAACTCTGGAAACTTATGCATGTAATCCTTATGCCACTGCTGACCACAACAAGTTTATTTGTGTACTTAAAGTTAAAAAACTTCATGAAGTGCTTGCAGGATCAGAGTCCTATTTCCCTGGATGGTAGTTCTGCTGCTGGTAAATAAGTGCCAGGAAATAGAGCAGAGACATGCTGGTTTGTGCATCCCCAGGCACACAGAAGACAGAAGCAAACTCTAATATTTACCAACCTGAAAAAACTGTAAAAACCCGGAGTTTCCAGCTTCTCTGACAGTACTAGCAGCAGAAGAGTGAAATAAATTAAATAATCATGCCATAAATACTAATTAATTGCCATTAAAAAGTACTCAAATCGTATAAAAGAAAAATGCAGCCATTAATCAGAATAGCTCAGGTACCTAAATAAATATTTACTATTATGCGTGCATATTTAATCTACCTACCCATCAAAGACTAATGCTCTGTTCCTTGCCAGTGAGGCTTATTAACATCCTAGAGGGATAAAACAGTGCCCCAGAACTGTGTGGGAATGGGGCATAGGGATTTAGGAGTAAAACAGTTGCATAGGTAAAAGCATAAGCCTGGAAATGTGGGCCTATATATAGACTTACATACGGGAATAACCTCATCTTATTACTTGTGTTTAAACTAACAGCTCTAGGCCCTAATACACAAACTCATTGTCCCAAGAAAGCCCTTCTTAACAGATAGGTCCCATCCTGAAGAGCTCCTAAGCCACACATCAAAGTCTTCTCAAAATCAGGATTTAACATATTGTATTAATGAGAATTACTTTCAAGCAACTGTGCAAGAACAGGTCTATCTATAGCTTTCAGAAAACAAAAAACCTCCATGTTTGAAGTCTGCTCAGAGGTGATTTGTTAGGGAGCTGGGTTGGAACAATTTTCAGGAGAAAAACAATCAGTTAGGAAAGAAAAACAGAACTTCTAAGTTTTAAAGAAGGGAGAAAAAAAAGACACAACTAGCTTTGTTTGAGAATATGCAATCCAACTCAAAGCTCACAAACAAAAATTAAGGATACTCACCATCTGGAACGAAGAGATTTAGCAGTCTACTGCCTACTGCAAAATGGACCCTTCAGGGCCTTTGTAATGCTTCTGCCCCTCATTTTAAAGGGTCATCCCCCCCAAAAGCATGCTAGAAAGTGCTCTCATTGAAGGGAAACTTTAACAAGATAGAGCTTGGGGGAAAGAAATGGTAAAAAGAGAGGACACTGGGGGCTTGTTTAGATGCTATTATGTGATGCTTCTGGGGTTGTCCTGAACTTGTGTGCTCCTGCTTTTTGAGCAAATTGCTTTTCCAAGAGTCTTTAGGGGAAATTAAATATAAACAATTGATAAGTATTTGGAAAGATTATTTTTATAATCTTTTATAAGGCCTATGCAGGTGTTTAGTGTTAAGGAGCACGGACATGAAACATCTGTTGACAGCACATGGACAATGTCTTCTAAACTTGGTGTTTATCCTGTGACTGCATAAAACGGATGTTCCCTGTTCTTGGGTTGCTGTGGTGGCAGTGGAGGGCACCAGTGCTGTCTTGGCACAGAGGGAAGGAAGAAGACTCTCTTGTCACTCACCTTTCAGTAGCATTGAAGAATCGCCTGCTTTTCACTGATGATATTGTGGTTTTGTTAGTTTGTTTTCCAAACAGCTTATGTACTGCTGTGACCTGCCTCACGGCTCTGAGCTGTTACTGTACAGCCAAACAGGGGAACACAACGTGGAAGCGGCTCCATGTGGCTCAGATGCAGTCTGGAACTTGCACATGCAAAGATGGAACAGGTGTGGCCTGTCACTATAACTGCGTGGGGTCTCTTGCATGAGCAGTCCAGCATGTGTGTCTGTCTCAAATCTAAGTCAGCCTTCCAGCTGTGATGTTTTCCAGAGATGTTTGCAGGAGGGGGATAAACTAACCTTGGTGACTCTGGCATCCCCTTGAGGAGAAAAGTCCTCTTAGGCTGGTTCACCAGGAGGACCTTAACGTGAGCAGTTTAGATTTACTATAAAACTCTGTAAGTTTTAAGATGATGGGTGTGGTTTTTGCTGATTCCTTCTTAGGATTTATTGTCTTTCTTTTTTGCTTTAAGTGTAAGACAGGTTCAAATCAATGTTTTAGAAAATAGCACCTTGATTCTCTGTCCTTGACCCCAGCTTGTTTTTCTCTGCAAAGAAGCAATGTTTTTTCTGTCAACTGTTAGAGAAACTACAAGCTTTGTGTTTCTATGACCTAGCCTGGTTTTTAGTGCCAAGGAGATTTTAACAGAAAATGCTCAAAAAACCCAATGCCCTAAATGTTTCAGGTGAACATTTGTCTCATGTATGTATGTGGAGAGAGAATGGTTTTGGTTGGGCATCTCGGGCATAGAGGAGGGCAGGCAGCTGACCTGGGTGTGCTAAGCATAGCTAGGGGATGCTGGTGCTGGAGATGGCTCTCTGGACCGATGCAGGTGAGTGAGTACCCCACCAAGTACGTGGCAGTGATCTGATGTGACAGCTACTACTGTTCCCAAAGCAAACGGTGTGCACCAAAAAGAATCAAGATGGTGCTTTGGATGCTGCATTATCAGGGTATAAAGATATTTTGCTGCTTCTTGTATCTTAATTCTGGACCAGAGAGAGTTTGAGAGAACGATTCTCTGGTAAGGGCATTTATGCGACTCAGAGGAGACCTCAGATCTGGGCCCTGTTCCAAAATAGGGATTTGTTAGAGAAGGCGTATTTATGCTGATGGAATAGGTGCTTTTGGGGTTGAGTAGAAACTGAGCAGGGCATTTGAGGTTGGACATAAGCACCACAAATTATGGTCTAGACATGTTTCTTTATTTATTTATTTGTGGCTGTAGCTTCAGCTTTTTCCTATATCTCAATTCCTCTCGTGTAACTGGGAACAGAAGCAGTTTTTACTTTCTAGGGGCAAGATAAGAATACAGGTTGTGAGGTGTTCTTGCATGATGATGATGGAAAGTGTATAAGTATATGAAACTCTTGCTGACCCCACTGATGGCGCAGTGCATGGTGCAGCATAAGGAACACTGGGCTGGTGGTCAAAAGACTTAAGTTCATTTTTTCCCTTGGCTGCTGAGTTGCTGCGAGTGTACGACTTCCTCTCTTCTGTTTCTTTTGGCTTGCATTTTTGCTAAGCATGAACAGCACCTTGCACTGTGAGGCACTGACTGCAGCTGAGCTTTCCATACACAACCATATTGCATAAGGCAAACTTATGAATTATTTCTATCGGTTGTCTGATAGAAAAGAAATTTATTCTTACTCTTGTAGTAGAATGTCATTACTATTGCAAGGAAATGGAGTTTCTCCCAGCTGTGCAAAGCTGGTGACAGAACTAGGGAGCTTTGAACTTCCCGTGAATTTGCTAATGCATGAATCGTCACTGACTGGCAAGTAGAATTTTCCTTCATGCTTGTTTGTGGGTGAAATTCGTTCCTCTCTGTTTAGGCTTATATAGCTATTTAAGCTGAGGCTGATGTAGAGGGCTTAAGGATCGCATAGGTGTGCAATTGCTCTCTACAGAGGAGTTCAAGCTTTTCATCTGCTATCTGCTCTTAGTTTTCCTTTAAGATGGGGTATGTGTTGGTGATGTTGGAAGTCTCTCCAAATCATCCTGAGTTTGGAGCTAGAATCAGAGTTGGTGTGAAGAGTTAAACAACACTGATTTCAGTGGAGCATCATCTATTTACAGTAGTGTCCTGAATCAGACACTGGGAATTTAGTTCAACGACTCTTGCTTTTGCATTGGTTGACTGGAAGTGACATACCGTTCCCTGCCTGCTGTAAGGCCAGAAAGACCAAAAGACCTGCTTCTCTTTGCATATCAGCTTCTCTTCTAATGCTAGACACAGACACTCATTTAGACCCAGACCTCACTAATCATATCTTAAACCCAAAGACTAGATTAACTCTGTGCTAGTGTAAGACTAAAAAAGACTTCTGGATTGCTCACAGGAAATTCAGGGTACTGTGTATCCTTGCAGACTACCAGAAACTGTTCTGTGGAGAGGGATTGAGACAGCTGGACTGGGGCAACCTGCCTGCCAGCTGGTGTTACTCGCTTGCCTTCTCTCCATGGAAAGAGGCTGTATTTTTAGCCTAGTTTTCAGAATACAAGGCCTATGTGATGGTGATGTCACTGTCTCTGACCCTCCCTTTCTCCACTCCAATGATTTCTGAGCCTATTTTCCAACCTCATATAACATGACTAGGTCAAAAATCTGAGTGACTAAATGAAGAAATTTTATGAAAATGAGTGTCTGGCTAGAGAAGAGACATTTAAATTAAAGATGCCCTAGAGAGACCACAGGGATGGCTCAACCATATTAGCTGAAAGAACTCAAGTTCTATTGGTCAAAAAACCTTTCCAGTTTTCTGTGGTTCTCAGCACATTTAGCTGTCTCAGATGGCACCTGTTGAGGGAATGCTCTTTGTAAGGCATTTCATACCAAGAGCACCCAAGAATAAGAAAGGAGCCAGCTTGGTGCTCTTGGGTGACTCCAGTGACAAGTCAGTGCAGCTAGCTCTGCTTTCTACCAGACCCCTGGTTGTCCATACGGCATACTTAAGGGTTGACTTAATCCCCTTTGTAGGTCAGACCAGGCATGGGTACGGTTTGCCTGCGTTATGGTCTGCTATGTGCTCTTACAGAGCTTCGACTCATTCTGTTTCAAATACCACCTAACACAGCAAGAATCATGGTCTCACTCTTAACTTAGGCATTTCTGGGAATGGCTGGGCTGGTGGCCAGATGAGGTTGTATGTGAGCTTGGAGAGACCAGCATGGATTTCACCTACAGAAACAAAAAAACACCCTATGGCCTGTGTTCTCCTCCTGAGTGTATGAACGTTTCACTATGACCCCCCTGCTTAGCACAAACCCTGCTTTTATTTCCTTCACTCTCTCATGACTATTGTTTTAAGTTCTTCCTCTGACTCCAAATCACCGCATGAAGCTCCAGTGCCTGTGGCAGGGCAGTTCTTCCTGATGGACTCTCTAAAAAAGAAAAGGCAGCAGCTGGAGCAGTGTACCTCTGCTCCAAGGTTCCTAAAATCATTGCATCTAACTTGGTCCAAGTGCATGAAGTTCCTTGGGTGCTTGATGATTCAACGCCTTGCATACCCTGCTAGGAAACAAGCACTGAACTCGTTAAGAAAATGTACAGGAGCTGGAATGTGCCTTCCTCATCAGGGATGCATCTGCGTGAAAACGGGCAACAGATGCCTCACAGCAATTATGCCAGTGGGTACCTTTTAAGCTGATTTCTTAAGGAAATGTGTTTNCTGGGCAAATTCAGCACAATAGGATAGAAAGGAGAGGTCTCGGAGACTATTATTAACTTCATTAATGGGATGACTGATAGTGAAATCACTGAAGAAAAGGCTACTAAGATCACCCTTTAGTAGACATTAGGGAATCTGCATGGAGAGCGACACATCAGAAGTGAAGCATCACCAGTTTTCTCTGCTCTCCGAACAACTTGTTTTTAGCTCTGCTGGACCTGAGTGAGACAGGCAAAGGACGGATTTAATT
>VYZW01009026.1:15706-51298 GCA_013401315.1 Balaeniceps rex | reverse complement strand
TCCCTAAGGAAAGGGGCTGGCAGGATTGGGGGGGGGAGATTTTCCATTGAAATCAGAATCACCTTCAAGGGTGGTACATGCCTCTATTTATTAGCATTATGCTACATATGCTAATGGCAGACTGTACACTATTTCTGAGCATTAACATCTGCTCAAAGCAACAGACTTTCACTTACAGAAACTGATTTAAACTCAGTGAAGCAGATAAACACAGAAATCTAAGCAGGTGGCTGCGACTGAAGNNNACAAGATCAATTAAAGGATGCAGATTGTCTACCTGGGATGAGGGGAGGCAGGGGCTCGGGCTTGGAATATAGAGTGGTTTGAATAGAAACCCAAAGCACTCCTTAATTTCGTACTGCTGACTTTGATGTTGGCCTGGGCCAGAAAACACAAATAGCAAGAGGACGTTATTGCATCGTTCACAGGCACAAAGTGGGAATTAAACTTTTAAAAAAGCAGTTTGTGGAAGTTCATGATAGAAATTAGTCTTTCCTTGCAGGATGTTAGATGGTGTAAAGATCTTGTTACAGAAGTGCTGGTAAACTTGGTCACTACTTTTAATACCCCAACCTTTTGTTTGGGAAATATTGTACAGGTATGATAAAAATATGAACAAAAGAAATCCTTTTCTGTTCTCTCCAGTCACACTTGCTTAAGTTTTGTTTTGAGCATTGATAGCTAGTTCCAATTGAAAGACCCACCAGTGTTTCATCCACAGGATAATGTTGCAAAAGCAAATTCTCCCCGTTTCTCTCAAATTCTAGACTCATCTGAAAGGTTGGAAGGACTTTAAATCTAGTCTAGCTGAGCCTGAAGCTTAGAGTGAAACATTAAACGGGGGTGAATTTTACATGGATTCAGCTTTTATTGCAGGCATTTGATCTGGTTCCAGATGTACCTTTTCTCCAAAGAATTATGCAATAGCTCCTTTTCTTATACTAGGAGTATATATTCTTACGGCCACTCCTAAAAGGCATATTCAAACCTTGTATGCTCCAGCTAGGTCTCTGGACTGGTATTTCCTCTTGGGTGCTTCCAAAAGACTCTGCTCAAGGCTTTATTGTGCCCTCTGAATTACTTTTTTCCTCTCTGTTGACCAGATGCACAGACTCAGGCGGAATATGTAGTGCACATACTGTACTAAGTTTTCAAGAATTGTGGATCAGATCTGCACAATGATGTAATTGCTCATTACTGTTCATTACATGAAGAAACGGACCATATCAGGCTTTGGAAATCCCTTGGGTTGAAAATGGTGAGAGGCTGGGAGAATGTTTGAGGGAGGTATTGTATACACTTGCCTTGCTCTTACTGTTCTCTGGGCATATGTTTATGGTCACTGCTGGGTGCAGAGTGGCCTTGCGTGCTCCATACCTCTAAATCAGTATGGCTGTACTTATGCTCTTAAGAAAGCACCATCTTTCTTTCCTTTTTCTTTCTTTTTCCCTTTGCATCTTTAATGTTGACATGCTTTTCTAAGCAACCCTCAGAGATGTAAGCTTTGTTTATAAAACTGGTTCCTGTGTTCACTGGACTCCAGGAGGAGGTGAATGGGAATGAATATTAAGCAAAGCAAAATTTAAAGGATAATTTTGAGACTTGACCCTCAAAACAACTAAATGCACCATGTGCATACTCAAAGAATGAATTTGCTCTTCTTTTTTTGGTATTGCTATCTCTTCCAGTTTCTACAAGCCTGGTGTGCTTTGCTGTGCTTCCTCACAACCAGCTCCGGAATGTGTGAGAATATATGAGAATCTCAACTGGGTTTTTTTAGGTACATTTTCCAGTCGGTGTGTTAACTGAGAAAATCTGAATCTTAAAGGTTGAAATATTGCAAAACAACAATTAGAAAACTCAAAATATACTGTTTTGAGCTAAAATGATTGAATGTCTTTTGTTTTAAGATTTTTAATCCAACTTTATGATTTTGGATGGTGTCTTCCATTTTTCTGAATGTATCAGAGCCATCAATAAAGCTCTATTAACCTTTAAACTCCAATTTCTTGTTTTCTTTGAAATCAAAAGTAACAACTTCATGGCCTTCCAAACTCTAATAGCAACTCCCTCTTCTGTGTACACTGGGAATCACAGGGTATAACTATGCTACCCTGATCTTTTGGGAGGAGTCCTAGGATATTGGACACCTAAGATACCTATACTATTGTGAAGATTTGAGCTTTACTCCTGCTGATCCACCCTCCTCCATTTTCACTTCCCGAGTATAGGTCCCCCTATTGTCCCTCTGTGGATTCTGGGTATTAGAGTCCAGTAGGTATTTTTTGTGCTATGAGTGAATAGAAATGCAGGGGTAAATTCTGCTACGCCCATGCAATCCATTTCACTTGAGTGAGGCTGCACCCCATTAAGTACTTGTGCTGGTTTTGGCTGGGGTAGAGCTAATTTTCTTCATAGTAGCTAGTATGGGGCTATGTTTTGGATTTGTGCTGAAAATAGTGTTGATAACACAGGGATGTTTTAGTTACTGCTGAGCAGTGCTNTTGCTCTTCTTTTTTTGGTATTGCTATCTCTTCCAGTTTCTACAAGCCTGGTGTGCTTTGCTGTGCTTCCTCACAACCAGCTCCGGAATGTGTGAGAATATATGAGAATCTCAACTGGGTTTTTTTAGGTACATTTTCCAGTCGGTGTGTTAACTGAGAAAATCTGAATCTTAAAGGTTGAAATATTGCAAAACAACAATTAGAAAACTCAAAATATACTGTTTTGAGCTAAAATGATTGAATGTCTTTTGTTTTAAGATTTTTAATCCAACTTTATGATTTTGGATGGTGTCTTCCATTTTTCTGAATGTATCAGAGCCATCAATAAAGCTCTATTAACCTTTAAACTCCAATTTCTTGTTTTCTTTGAAATCAAAAGTAACAACTTCATGGCCTTCCAAACTCTAATAGCAACTCCCTCTTCTGTGTACACTGGGAATCACAGGGTATAACTATGCTACCCTGATCTTTTGGGAGGAGTCCTAGGATATTGGACACCTAAGATACCTATACTATTGTGAAGATTTGAGCTTTACTCCTGCTGATCCACCCTCCTCCATTTTCACTTCCCGAGTATAGGTCCCCCTATTGTCCCTCTGTGGATTCTGGGTATTAGAGTCCAGTAGGTATTTTTTGTGCTATGAGTGAATAGAAATGCAGGGGTAAATTCTGCTACGCCCATGCAATCCATTTCACTTGAGTGAGGCTGCACCCCATTAAGTACTTGTGCTGGTTTTGGCTGGGGTAGAGCTAATTTTCTTCATAGTAGCTAGTATGGGGCTATGTTTTGGATTTGTGCTGAAAATAGTGTTGATAACACAGGGATGTTTTAGTTACTGCTGAGCAGTGCTTACACAGAGTCAAGGCCTTTTCTGCTTCTCACCCCACCTGAGTAGGCTGGGGGTACACAAGAAGTTGGGAGGGGACATAGCTGGGACAGCTGACCCCAACTGACCAAAAGGATATCCCATACCATATGACATCAGGCTCAGCATGTAAAACTGGGGGAAGAAGGAGGAATGGGGGGGACGTTCAGAGTTACGGTCTTTTGTCTTCCCAAGTAACCGTTACATGTGATGGAGCCCTGCTTTCCTGGAGATGGCTGAACACCTGCCTGCCGATGGGAGGTAATGAATGAATTCCTTGTTTTGCTTTGCTTGCATGCGCAGCTTTTGCTCTACTTATTAAACTGTCTTTATCTCAACCCACGAGTTTTCTCACTCTTACTCTTCCGATTCTCTCCCCCATCCTGCCGGGGGGGAGTGAGCGAGTGGCTGTGTCGTGCTTAGTTGCTGGCTGGGGTTAAACCACAACAGTACTTCATCATATGCTCAACAAAGTCAATAATAAAGCTCCTACCAGCTTCAACTGTGCAGGATCAGGGCTGAACTGGGGGGAGAATGTATGATGTTATTATCACTTTAAAATTATTAACTTCCATATGTTCCTAAATTTGTGGGTATTTAAAATGACTGTTAGAGGCATGCATGACTTTTTGAAATTCCGTTCAAAAGGATTTGTTACTTCAGAATATTAACAATCTGGAGGATTTTTCAGATGAAATTATTAGGCTCTTGTAGCTTTTTCTTTTTTTTTTTTTCCCTTTGTGCTTAATTGTATGCACGCGAATGGTTTCATTGACTGCTTTGGAGGGGTGCGAAAAGATCCGCCTGAAAAAGTGTTCTGTATAAAATCACAAGGGGGAAATGAAAAGAATGCCTACCAATCTGTTAAAAAAATAAAATCGCCCAAGTGTGTGGTATCAATTTCCAGGGAAGAAAAAAAGGGTGTTTTCAAGAGGCCCTAATGCAGTCCTAAGTAAGTCTTCGCTGCCAGTTTAAAAGAAGAATTTGTCTGAGGAAAAACAAAGCAAAAGCAGCCACCAAAGACAGAGCATTGCCTGCAAAACCAAACTTTCTTCAAAAAATGTACTTGCAGCTGTTGCCAGACCACGCTGCGAAATGTGACACAGTTACAGCCATCTTTTCCCCCTTGAATTCCCCTGCCTTTTTCTGCATGTGTATTAAATGCCTGGCTGTTATCCACTCAGCGCAGTAGGGTCACTGAAGATCAGATGATATTCTTTTAGCCAGCCATGACTGAGCGAAATACAGCATCTGTGTTTGGAGATGGGGCCCCGGTTCTGCACCGTTATTTATCCAACCATCAGGAGACACAGACTCTTGTTGCCTCAAACAGGAACAACCATCAGCTTAAAGTGGAAGGTGTGGAGACATTTTCAGGATGGCAGCTGCTGGCATAGAGGGCAGGAAAACATGTGTAATGGGTGGATTGACTGCAGCTAAGCTATCCTACTGCCCAAAATACATGGGTCACTCTGTGCCCTGGGGTACCCCTTTGGGTACTGGGAATGCTGCCTCTTTCCTCCTCCCTGCAAGCAAAAGAGAGGTATAAGGTTTGCAAAGCAGTTGGAAATCTCCGTTTGAGCGGTAGGACAGCTGTACGAAGATGTATAGTTATTATAGACATATATATAGCAAATAAACCCGACTGGAATCAGGACATCAAAAGACTGATGCTCTCTCCCAAGTATTCATCCTTTAAGTACTGTGTCTTTCTCTCTTTCTTGTTTTGTTGACTGCCTATTAGTGTGCTAATCTCCTGGGAGAGATTACTGAACAAATAGCTGTTGGACAAAAATAATGACAGGGAAGGAAAGCATGAAAAAAATGTAAGAAATGGAGGAGGGGCCAGCGATGGTAGAAGCAGAGGCATATGAAATTGCTCACTGGTTTAAGAGTGAAGGAGGGCAAGGAGCCTAGTTTCCCCAGAGGTCAAAGGGAAAGGGAAAACAGCTCCGCACAGAGGAGACTCAGCACCCTTGCAGGATCCGTCCCTGCCTTGCCCAAAAGGCATAAAACCACATCCTATATGGAAGTGGTAGCAGGCCGTGCCCAGTTCCCTTCTTCACCGTTCCTGCAGGGGCGATAGTTGCTGTCCCTGTGAATGCTTCAAATTAAAACAATGACTTCTCGAGCTAAACAGCCTGAGTGGAAGCTGGGAGCAGTGACAGACTCATGTCCTCCATGGATCTGGCATGGATGGGATGCATGCAGCATACCCCAAGCCGTGGGTGATGCCGGCCACCCGCGGTGACCTCCGCCAGCTCCAAGCTT
This sequence comes from Balaeniceps rex, assembly GCA_013401315.1. Classification (NCBI taxonomy): domain Eukaryota; kingdom Metazoa; phylum Chordata; class Aves; order Pelecaniformes; family Balaenicipitidae; genus Balaeniceps; species Balaeniceps rex. The sequence continues at coordinate 45,657 of VYZW01009026.1, read as the reverse complement.
GACGTCTGCAGCCCCTGCTGCTGCCCAGCCCTGGCCCCACTGGAGGCACAACTCAATGCAAGGCAGGGCCCTAACTGATTTTCCAGCTAACTCGTTCAGAAAACAAATCTATTGTCCACGTTATGTGTTGCACAAATATTGTCACTTCCCAGGAGGAGATATTTATCTATATTTGCCTAGGATTGCTTTTGAACTGGACATTGAACCCATTTCCATGTAATGATTAACACTGGTGGCGGAGCAAACAAAGGGAAATAGCTTGGAGTGAGCTGGTTTAACAAAAAAAAAAAAAAAAGAAGAAAAAAATCCCTGTGGTCTGATAACGCTACAGTCAAGGGAAGGCATTCTGTAATCTGGGAACAGTCCTATATATAGCAATATTCCTGAGTGCCTCTGGGGAGTTGAAGCACTTATAAATCTCACGTATTAGATGGAGGCAGAGTACAGCGCTCTCACTGTTCATATGGAGGTGGCTGTTTCTAGTGGTTCTTGTGCATCTCGGAGTAATATCCCTGTACTCCAGGCTGCTGCTTTAAGAGAAGAAGAATTCCTTTTTTCTTTTGTTCTGGCCTCTTTGGCTCTTTCCTAATTTCTTTTCTATTTTGTCTACTTTTTGCTTAGTTTAGAGACACTGAGAGCAGACCGTTACCTTGATGACTAGACTTGCATGATTTTTTTGTCAGCTGATATTTGTAGAGGAAAAATAGCTTAGCAGGAATGAAAGCTGTTCACAGATTTAGAGGAAATTTGGCAAGTTGTTTCAAGCAGGACATAGAAAGGATAAAGTCAAAACATTTTCTTTGATTATCTAAAAAAAAAAAGTTTACATGTGGGAATAATTTCTTTTCTTAAATAGCCAGGACTTGGTTTTGCTATTATTTTTTAAGAAAAGTATAGATGCAAGATGCCCCAACATGAAAATGCTCAAAAGCAAAATACTTTGAGATTTTTTTCTTTTTACTTAGAAAATAAAACAAATTATTTTTTGAGCTTAACCTAAACTTCTTTTTTTTTTTCCTTCCCCCACTGGTAAAAAATATCCCAAACCTCCCAAGCCAGACTTCATTAACTGTTTTCAGGTCTGTAGTTCTGATTTCTCCCTGGAGCTGCAGTCCCTGTGTTTCACTGCCCCCTCCATCACTGACGTACCCTATGTCCTTGGTCAAGACACCAAATCTCCCACTAAAGATTTTCCCCACACGTGCATGTGCAGCACCTTGCACAGAGGGGACTGGTTTTGGTAGCCACCTGAAGGTGTCACTACTACACAACGAATACTGGTACCCTCCACGTCCTGTTCTTTAGCAGCAGGATGGCTGCACTGCAGTTACAATGAACATGCAAAAAATTGCAATGGGTATCACAAAGTACAGTTTTAGCACTTAAAAGACACCAATATATTGAGCCATTTGTGTCGATATTTATTCCTTAGCAGCTGCATTACATTGGTATATGAGCCTCTATCTAGCTTCCATTAAAATCAGTGACAAACTCCCATTGACTTAAATGGTGCAGGATAGACCCCTAAATCTTTAATGTAGTCATGTGCATGTCTGTTTTTCTAGATAACGTAACCACTACAATGTAAAAATACATCTATTATGTGCACTTTGCTCAAATACCTGTAAATGTGACAGTAATAACACTTTCATATTACATGCTGTATATCAACAAGTTATTTCTACTTAGTGAGAAAGAAAAAAAAAAGTTCTTAAAAAGTTCTTTTCCAAAAATGCAAATGTACCTCTGTATAGAAATTCCCAGTGAAGAATGTCTATAAATATTAATTCTTCATAACATATACCAAGGCTGTCTCACACTAGGAATTTCACTCCGAAAGATTCAATCCGTATGCAGTCACTGCATTCAAATATTCCTCGGTGCCTATACATCCTGTCATTAACAGCACCAATTGGGTTAAAATAAGACTTGTACTTATACCGAATGCTGTCACAGGGGATGTCAGATTGTTTTCAACCTCACTGCAGCCCGATCCTGCAGTTAGGATCAGGTTATGGTCAGTTTTACTTGCCATCAGCAACTGCTCCTGGAGTGCCTTCTGCACTGCCATCCTGCAGCATTATTTCCACCCGGCGGCAGTGAGGAGGTCTTCTGGGCTGCCACAGCTTCCAGGTTTGGTGGGGAAAGGATGTTACACCAGTGCCTAAGTGTCCCTTCTGGCTGTTCTCAGAGGGCCACATCCTCAGTGAGCGAAAAATCAAGAGCTTCACCCTTCTACCTGCTGAGGATTCTGTCATCTCGAAGAAAAGAAATGGAAGGAAATGCTTTTCCCAGTTGTATTTGCAGCCTTTCTCACACACTGCCAGCTCTCCCTTCTTCCCTGCCCCATCCTGTCGATGTACATCTGCAACTCCTGATTCATTAAAAGCAGGGGTGAAGGGCTACAGAGGTGTCCACCGTGTGAAGATACGTGGGTAAAGCAGACCCTCCCAGGCCAGGTATCTCCCCACTGCTCCTGTCAGAGCATCCAAGACCCAAGGACATCCCTCCCTCCTGCCCTTTCTCAGGTTGGGGTAAAGAAGAGCTGGAAGGGCAAGAAGGTACCTGCTGGGAGACATTCCCGGGTGGCTGTCACTTTTGCTGGATTAATTAGCCAAGACAGAAAGCCATCCCCCCCGGCTGCTGCTGAGCCCCTCCTCACCCCTGGCTCTTGCCCGGGCACCTGGAGTGGCTGGGCCGCTGAGATGGCTGCCAGCCACATTGCCGAATAATATCTCAGTGTCTCCTCACACTTCCCCCGTCTGCCGGAATCCATCTGCTGTCTCTCGTCCCCTGCTCAGCGTCCCAGTGCCTTGAGGCAGGAGGTGTCTTTTTGTCCCCCATCTGTGCAGCACCCAGCACAGGGGGGCTCCTGGCCCCATCAGAGGTGACAGGGGATACAGCTCTAACCCAGACCTGAGGCAACAACAGGATGCAACCACGCCACATGAAGCAGGAGGGTGCATTTAATGCAGAGGGAAGGCTGAACTGCCCTGCCTCTATTTGCTCTCTTTACACCATTGTGTGGATTTTCTTTCACCCGAAAAGGAGCCATGGGCTCATCCTAGGTATCGGGGTGCACCCCAAAAGCTGACTCACCATATCCTACGGGAGAAAAACAGCCTTGCGGAAATGGAGCCAGCTCCCCAGGAAGTGATGTCTTTAAACCTGGTCTGCAGTAGGATTTGGAAGATGGGAATTACTAATTAATTACTAATTAATACGCATTAACACTGCAGCCTTGTTGAAGCAATGTCTAAATAGTTTAGATGTATTAAACACTCACAGCCTTTGCTGCCCCAGCCTGTTACTGCCTTTCAGCTAACACCTCTAGAGAAGGTCCTAACTGGACACCAAGACAGAAAACAAAATAAAACTTTAGACAGCCTGGTCTTAAGCAGGGGTGTTTGGAGAGGGAGAGTTAGAGGAAGAGATTACACCTCAAGTGACCCTGGTGCTCTTTTAACTGGCAGGTTTCCTATCATCCTGGCAGGTAAATGCACAGAAAACCATAGCTATGGTATAGTGACTCATGCTCCTCTAGAAGACTCTCCCTGCATGCGCCAAATCCCCACTTCAACCCCGCAGTATCAGAGATGAGCCAGCAGGCTTGTAGGAGATGACTGAACTTAAATCAACATCTTCAGCATAATTTTTGGGTAGGCTTTAAACCTGTTCCATGAATCGAAGGAGCTGTATCGACATAAGGGCTCCCTCACCCCATCCCCCTATATAACTGCATCTAAACTAGTTATCTGTCAGGGCTTGGATCGTTTTGGATTGTATAACGTGTTCAGCTTCTGAAATGTCTTCTGGCCCTGGTGACTTTGCAACGGCTTTCACAAGGTTTGGATCCGGCCCCTCCTGTTGTTCTATAGCTGCATCTCTGATTATGTGAATGTTAGTGTCTGGGGAAGGGAGGTCAAAAAGGTCCCCATCTGTCCTGATTCTGAAAGACTCGGGCCTGATCCTTCCCTGCCAGTTGCTGTGAGTAACGCTGCGCTGCCAGCCCATCCAGGCAATAAGGGATTGCTTGCAAGGAGTAAAGGTGGAAGAGGAGGATGTCAGACAGCCCCTCCTGGAAAGATTTATAAATGCACCATAACCAACTTCACAGGCTTAGTACCTTGGAGAGTAATTGAAAGAGATGTTCCATATTGATCTTTTCAGAAAGTTCAGTTTGTCTAATCCATCCCCTCCCCAGAGCCGGGTGAAAAATGTTTGAACTTGTAGCGCTGGGGTTGGATTCTGCTCTCTGTCACCTGGGTGTAAACCTAGGGAGGCAACTCTGAAGGCCATGGCAGTTTCCATGGTGTAAGGGAGAGCCGAAGCCAACCCCAAGTGCAGACAAAGTGTACTGGTGTGTCTGTAGCTGGGCTTGGTTTGAGGAAAACCATTTTTGTCACTGCAGGTTTCCAGTGATTTTATGGGACGGGCATTATGTATCCATGTTGCGATGTGAATGCCCGGGATTTACTGTGTGAAATATGGAGAGGAAAGATGATTTTGTGATTAAGAAATCAGACTGGGACTTGTATAATCTGTGTTTAATTCCCAACCCAGCTTTAGACTGCTGCTCTGCCCTTGGATAAGTCATTTATGCTCAGATCCATAAAGCTATTTAGGTATCTAACACCCATTGATTTCAATGGGAGTTGGGCTCTAAGTGCCTTTAAGGATCTGAGTCTTAATCTCAGTGCAACTCAGGGTTAGGAACCAAACCTATTAGATCACAATCTGATACTTCTTTTCTCCTATTGGATGCGTGCTCGTTTGTGTCCATTTGGAATATAGTAGGTCTGTACATGCCTATACAGCATCTAGCACAGTGGGGTGTTGATGTCAGCTCTTGCTGGAAAAATATAATACAAATGTGATCACAATTACAAAAAAAAGAATACATTGAGACCTAAACTGCAAGAAAATAATCTAAGGACCTTAATATAACAGTCTATTTTTTAATGTTCTTTTGTGCTTTAAAAATTATTAGCAAACTCCATGTCTTTTGCTGTGCCTTGTTCTCCTGTGGTCTTTTAAATTATTCAGCCCTTCTAGTGACCCTTCCTCAAAACTTGTCAATCATTTTACAAGTATGAATTAGGCTTTGCATCCTACCTGTCCAGACATGGGGTTATTACCTTGCTTACTTTGCAGTTCAGGAAACTGAGTCACAGAACTTTGCCCCAGACAAAAGGTACCTAAATAAGCACTTAGGTCTTGAAACAGCAAAACATCCCAGTAAATGCTGCCCTGGTGCAGACTCGTAGTCCCCTTGTTTCAATCAGAGTTACAAGTATCCCAACTTTAACCAGGTCCCTGGGGATGGGAGTCCTGGTTCCACTCCTCTGGTTATTAAACCACTCTTTTGTGCCACCTCCTCCTGCTCCTTACTACATTTGTTCTTCTAATAACAGCATTCTGCACTCTAAGGTTATCGCTCTCCCTCAGTAAGAGTGGGCAATGTGTGGTCCTTCATGTGATTTTATGCCAAGAGAAACATATAACCGAACAACCACAGAGAACACACAGTTTTCAGGGTGGTGGAGTCTTTCTGAATAGGAAACTGTTTAAACCTTGTACCAGATACACCATCAGGTGTCTGGCAGTGTTTGCACAGCATGAGGACAGCAGGTGTAGCCTTTGCTAATAGCCATCAGTGAGAGATGGAGAAATGACAGAGAGCTTTCTCCATTCTCATTCCCGCAGGCTAACCCACTCTGCACACGAGATGTGGGGAAATTCCCCACCTGCAGTTGGTAGTTGGGGTTTGCAGGGACCCAGGCATAGCTGGGTGTTATCACAGCTGAATATGAAAAGCCAACTTCAAAATCTAAGCCTGCTTCCACGAAGGGCAAGACAGTTCCATGGATGAGCACTGGATTCTTCTTGTCTGGGCCACATTTTCCCCAGAAATAACGCCTATCCTTGATATTCCTGCATTTTGTTAAAGTGCAAGTTCCTAAATTTCTGGCACTGCCTCCTGCTTTTTGGATTTCAATGTCCCCAAGGGCCAGATCCCCTCTGAGGATTAACTTCATGGAGGCAAACCATGCTGTCTGGGGAGCACTGAGGATGAACGGGGAACCAGAGACATCCAGTGCTTCCTGGGTGTAATGGTTCACATCATCCTAAAAGAGCAAGAGGGATTTGAGGGGGATGCTATAGCCTTACTTTGAAATAACCTTTCCGTATAAAGCAATTAACTCATTTCCTGAATTAAAAGGAGCCCTGGAATGCCTAGTGGTGTTGCAGTACACCTAAGACTTGCCTTATCAGGATGAAATGGGGAGAATCATGCCAGGAGGAGGCCATTATCCTTATCGTATCCAGGAAAATGGGAGCAGTTCCACCTGGTGTTTAATTCATGTGAGCGTTGCTGATGGGTTCAAAGCTCTTCTGGTTTTCTCATGTGTGTGGGGAAAAAGCAAGAACAACCGATGACAGATCTCTCCAAACAAATTAAAGGACTTTCTTTCCTCTACTCAGTTGCCCTCTCTGTCACATCGCTCACTCTCACTCCTTCCTTTCTCCCCTATAAAAAATAATCAGTACAAAATAAATGAGTGAAAAGCCGGCATCTTACCAAAGCATCTTTGCGGAAAGGTTTAATTTCCTGCCCTGCTGTGTTTTTGTGTGTGAGTTTTTTTCTTTTCCCCAATGGAGGGAAGGAAATAAAGAAAAAATAAATGGGAGAAAAAATAAAGAGAATCAAGAACTTGACAGCCAGTAAAGAGAAGGGATGTTTAGGAAAAGAGCAGCCTGATCCTGCCCACATTTCCATGAGTATATTTTCCTTGCACCAAAAGGATCAGCCACCTCTATAAGGATCTGGAGAGGGGGTAAAACATAAAGCAGGTGGTCTCTATCAGAGAAATGAAGTTTGGCATTCCTACACCCTCCTGTCCAACTCGGAGCGTCTTTGTACGAAGCACCAGCAGTCACACGAGACAAACTATGGCAGTGTGCAAGGGGCTTGTAGTTTATGGCCACTGGCAAGGGGGTCTTTTTTGGTTTCTGCCTATTGTGGAGGCAAGTGGGGCTGGGTGGCATCCCCGACTACGTGGCGTGAGTTGGAGTGCCAACAAACCCTCCCTGGAGAGAAAGCCAGGATGCTCTCTTGCAAGATCCGAGCACCAGGCGAGTGTGTGCGGCAGAACAGATAGGAATGAGCCACAATGTGGCAGCATTGTATCTGGTGTGTTGAAAAGACAGCGAGAGTCAAGCTAGGCTGACCTTGGTCCTGCCTATATCAAATCCGAGCTGATTTATTAGGAGAGGGTCAGTGCTGAAGGAGACATACGACAAGTAAAGTTTGTTCCCGGGTACTGGTGCCGCAGTAACTGTCCCTCTCTGGAGAAGAGGAAAAAGGAGAAAAAAAAATGGGGTGGCTTGATTATTACTCACCAAAACATGCTGGATTCCCCTGAGCAAGAATCTGGCAAAGTTCTGCCTGTTAGGAAATATCTGTTAACACAGTATGTGCAAATCCAACAAGGTCTGATCCCTGATACTTCAAGTGAATGCCAATTTGTTAACTTTCCGGAAGATCTCAAAGTTCTTCATGGGAAGTATTATTTATCCAGTTTTGTAGAGCAATGATCAGAAACACAATGGCAACACGTTAAATAACCAAGTTTTTTAAATCGATTCCTAATTTACAGTGTCCATGTTGAAACACCAATTGCAGTAGGGACCCCCCCTCCCCAAAGCACGTACACAATAAGCATACAAAACAAGTAGGCACTAAAAAAAGTGACAGCCAGTTTTAATTTTTCTCTAGAAATGACTTGCTCAGCATCTACGGAGTAAACCAACAGCTGAGCTAGGAAAAAAAAAGCCATCTCTCCTAACTCCCAGCTCTCAACAACACTGTAATGGTGCATTAGAAGTCTAGATAGGGCTGCGAATCAAAGACTGTCCTCATGGCAGGACCCAGGTGAGGTGGATGACTTTTCTGGGCAAGCCCCAGCAGCTCACCTGAAACTGAGAGGGAATGAGCCACCAAGACAGCCTGCTTGCTCGTGAGGTTCATTTTGTCTGCAGCTCCTCGGAAGGATTTCTGTGCCTTTCTTTCTCTACCCCTTAGAGAAAGAACATCTCCCATCAGGAAAAAAAAAGAAAAAGAAGGGAAAATGCATTTGGGTTGTATAATTTGAGCACGAAGCTGACATAAAAATAAGGGCTTCAGCATCTGGGCTTGGTAAGGAGGGGAAGAGGGAAGAATTGGAGGGGGGGTAAGGAAATAACAATTTGCTGTCACCTGAAGTATTGTTTAACACTTTACTTAAAACGCTGACAGCTTCTGCACAGCTGTATCCACGATAGAAGCAGCCTGCTGGCACATTGATAAAGTATTAAGACGAGCGCAGATCTGGGCACGATACAAAGAGATGAGAGCTCCTTGCAGCTGAATTAAGGCAACGCGCACAAAGTAACCGTTACCTGGCAAAGGATCGTTTTGATGCCGATGTCTTTTGTTTTGATTTCAGATCAAAGGGAGGCTAGGTGGTTTAGGGCTGGCGCTCTGAGCTGCATGGCTAACTTATCTGTGCCATTCAAGCAGGCATCACATTGTCTGCTTGTAAAGAGAGAAAGATCTGAAACACATGAGGGAGGGATGGGGAGACAAGGGGGAAAAGCAACACCTCCATACTGGGGAGCAGTGCAACCTCAAGTCCTGCAGAAGTGCATTTAAATACCTGGCTTTCTCCTTTGCAAAAGTCTGGGTGTAAAGTTCTCCTGCTGTTCTCAGTCTGGAAAGTCTCACTCCAGACTAAGGTCTGAGGTTGTCTCTGCTCTTGGGGAAGCTCTGGCTCCTGTGCTGGGATATCCTCCAGGTCCGCAGCCCTGAGCCAGCATATCACCACCTTGTCATAGAAAACATTATCCCAGTAGACCCTGGAGGGTGGGCACAGCCGTACTGGTGTAAAAAAGCCTGATGCCAGCATGCTTTTACTTTCCTTCTGCTATTTGTCTCTGCATGTGTGTATTTATATGTCAGTGTAACCATTTCTATACAGGCATTGTAATGCCTCTAATAGAGAAGTTTTGTCATCCTGATCATGCCAATGCAGTTAAAACAGTGCAGTTTTTCTCCTTCAACAGACCTAAACACAAAGTGTTAAGTCCTGTCAGTTCCTGCTGGCTTCAAGGGAACCTCAAAGCATCTTTTGAGAGGGTCTCAGCAACTCTCTCTGCACCCCGAAGGAGAACTGGGCCCCAGGTTAATGAAAAGTAGGGCAGCCTTATACTATCAGCTGTCTGAGAGGGTGCTTGGCACTTTGAGAAAGAGCGACAGAGAAAATTCAAGTTACCAAGGCAATGGGCAACCTCAACATAGTGAAGGTAGATGTAAAAATACAGGCAGCTCTGAAACAGGCTCACTGCCTCAGTTTCCCTTTGATTTTGAGGTGGCAGATGATGCTGGCTCACTGCAAATCAGCATGATGAAGATGTTGCAGTCAAGATTTCTGATGTGCTGCTAAATGACCCGCTCTCTCTAAAGTGCGAATATCTTGTTTGTGTTGCATCGGAGTCAAATAGATCGGCTTTTCTGCTGCCCCTGCTGGAGCCCTCACAGAAGTGAGTTGTGTGGCGTATGATCCCATCCCATCCCACGCACACTGCAAAGGAAAGAAGAGAACTCTGACTCTTTCTCTCCTTTCTTTCTCCCACCAGACTGGGCCAAATCCTGATCTCATTTATATCGCAGTAATCCTGGGAGAAATTCACAAGAGTCAGTTTCTCTAGATTTACATGGGTATAACTGAGAGCAGAATTCATCACCACGTCTTCATAGATGGCTCCTAAGCAGGGAAAAATAGTAAGGCCTCCTTTATCTCGACGGCACAAGATGGCTCAATAAATGTAAAGCACGTGTTATATAACAGTAGAATAATCTATGGTATTGAGGGCTCACAGATCCTGAAAGTCTTTTCCGCTTGCAAGGCGGGGAATTAATAAGGAGAAAAATATATATTGAATAAAGTGCTTGTTGCAGAATATTTTTTTAAATACTGAACTGTGAAACCTAAAGTAGGGCAATACCCTCCCTTTCAACAATACTTTGACTTCCTACAGTCAGCAGATGCAATATGCATAGGATTCAGAAAGATCCCATTAAAATTCATTAAACCGTGTTTCCAGCTATTTAGTAAATTTTGAAGAAAAGAAACCTATTGCCTCTTCTGCTCCATACGATGGCCTCTTTGAATGTAATTAACCCTTCATTCATGGGTCTTTCTATCCAACTAATCTCCCACCCCGTGCCTTCCGATGCATTTTTAATACCGCAGCTAATACCGCCACCTAAAATCCTCCAGCAGTCACCATGCAATAGAGCTCTTTGCACAGGCAAGGTACTGTAAATCTCCATAAACAGTGCTTGGATGAACAGCAAATTCAGATAAGTGATGTGTTCTTTTTCATGCCTTCCAGTTACAAACGGGGGATGCTCTTCATCCTTCAAGGTAGATTTTTATCTGGGAATGATGTTGTTTTCATGCCTGCCCAGGGGATTTAGCCACTGGGGTTGGGCAAGCTGGGCAAGAAGGGGTGTAAGGAGGGGCAAGAGGGCATAAATAAATAGTGAAACAATAAAGAAAGGCCTAGCAATACACATGCAAATAAACCTCCAAAATTAAAATGCAAAACAATAATGGATCCAGGAAAATCAAGAGATGTTACACAAAGTGTCAACTTTATCTGTGTAAAGTGTAAAATTCTGGTCTCTTTATTACATGGTTGACAGAGACTCAGGACCCAATCTGGTCTAGTCCTGAGTGCGATAAACTGTGACCAGTTTCAGATCAGAGCTCCTATTTACGGAGGTGCTAAGCGGAGAGGGGGATTATATCATGCAAAACAGAAGAAACCAAAAATATTCTCGTTCCCCCCTTCCTCTTTTCCCATCTGATAAATGAGCTGGTTTGTCAAAACAGGGAGTGGAGCTGGAGGGGCCAGGGAAAAGGGTTTGGTATAAAAAAAGAAAACTGAAGACGAGAACTGAAAATATTCTGTGTTTCTCTTTGCTCAGAGCAAATCCCATTCCCAGGCCAAATCTAATCAGAATCTGACCATAAAAAAGATCAGGAAGGAAATATTTTGAAATATAGGAAGGGTCTCAGCCTGATCCATGCTGCAAGGTGTTCAAGGTAAGCAGTGTTTCTTTCATGATTTCAGTGTTCTGCCACAGCTATGAAGGAGTGTTATTTCTGAGTCACAGAATTATGCTTTTCACTTGGCTTCTGTAACACCCCTACGCTTAATTATTTCATCTGAACTGCAGAATTCCACGGATCCAGCAAAGCATTTAAGCACCTGCTCAACTTTAAGAACCTATTGCTTTCTGGGAGGCTTTCCACAATATGAATTAAGCACACACTTTGCTGGATGGACGGCTCTATACCATAACTACATTTCATCTGGAAGAGATACAGGCCCTTTCCCAAGGGGTTGGCTGCTGTTTAGTACATCGCTCTAAAATTTGTCCATGAGTGTATGTGCCTTTTTTATTGACGACTTTGTCGTATCTGATTGAACTCAGGCACAGTGTTTGTGATCAGTCTTGGACAACTCAGAAAGGACTAATCCTGGCACTGCAGGATGGGACACAAGCATTACAGTTTGTGTATCGACGCAAGTATCACCCTAAGCCACTGGGAAGCCAGTCTGAAGTCTGCCTGCTTAACAGAGAGGCACTGCCATTGCCTTGCTCTGCCAAATCGGGGCATTTTAAAGAGAAAGAAGAGCAATTCTGTTTAAAATGCACAAGACATCTGTACAGAGGATGAGAATTTCAAAGTAGAGCACAAGTCTTACTTTATGGGGAAGTATTATTGTCATTGTTCTTCCAGAGCTGCAAAGGCAGGAGAAAAAAATGTATAGGAGCTCAACTCTGCAAAATTTGCAGACCTGAGTGGCAGGCTAAGTGCTACACAGCAAGCTGTGGAAAAATATCAGCAATCAAAAGCCAAAAATCTGGTCTCCGAGCTTCCTGTTCAAAGACATGCAATGTACTATCCTCCCGCCCAAGAAAGAGGAGCAAGTACACACTAAAAATTTAGAGGTTAAACACCCACACAAGGGGATATGTTAACTGCTCCACACTCCACTGGCACTGGGCTTGTTGCCTGTAATGCCATAGAAATGTGTGTACAAGTTAACAGCAAAGTTCAGTTGCTGTGTGAAGATGTGTATGGATTCGTCCGCTTTAATTGTTTCCACGATTTAAGCGTTAGGCACCAGGAAATTAATCTGGGCAATAGTCAAGACAATCTGCACAAAGCTGGGTCCAATGTTGCTAAAACAAGCTGGCTGAAATGAAAAAGTGCAGCTGTGACTCTCCGTCTGATACCAATACACACGCACACAAACACACGCACGCACACAAAAACGGCCCCGATTATTATTCTTTTATTTATGGGCACAGATGAAAAGCCAAAGGGGGCATGTAATGCACACAGATGCTGATTAGCTGGAGATTATATTGATGATGTAATAAAAATTCACTTTGTCTCTTAAGCTGCACCAGGACAATCAAAGAGAGATTAGATAAAAATCAGAGAGAATGAATAATAGAAGGGAGAGGTAACATCGTAAACCATAACTCCCTGCAAAATGTTCTACCTCTGAGTGCCCCCAGTCAGAACAAATAAGGGCTGGAGGGTGTAAACACAGCTCAAACGTATGTAGGAAGGAGGCAGATGTGGCTTTGTACGTGTATTATTTATCAATAAGCAGCCAGATATGCACATCTACCTGCACAGGTTTGCAAATACACACACATGCACATCTACACGCACGCACCTTTCTAACTGTTGAACGGATGATAAGAGGGAGCGCGAGAGAGAAAGCATTGTATTTGGAGAGGGACAGATGGACACAGAAAAGCGTATGGGGTGAATGCTTAGAGGCGTACGGGAAATTATCTGAGCGAGAAAGATGTGAATTTGCAGGGAAAAAACAACTTAGTCTCTATCTGACAGGGTAAGAGACACACATGCAAAACCCCACATGCCCATGTATTTACCTAGACACACACCAGTGTGGGTCCCTGTCTGAAAAAAGGATCCCTCCAGCCACAAAAAAAATCCCAATCAGAGTGAGATGAGAGAAAACTTTCTCCTCTTAGAGCGCTTGCTTGAAAAGGAGCAGAACTCCTGCACATCCAACGTTGGTTTAAGTTTACTGACCATGTTTAATATTTGATTAAACCTTTGGCATAGCTGACTATCCTGATCTGAATAGATGATCCGATGCTTTCCCTGGTAGTAAAGCCAAGCATAAGTAATAGCTGTCCTCTGACTACTGCTGCCTCATGCATACGAGCAGGATTTTGCCATGTCTGAAAACCTGCTACCTGTTTCTGGGTTCTTTTCAGCTGCTCGATATTTTCTGCCATGTTTTATGAAATCAAACAAGAAAAAACCCAAAATGCTTCCCCCAGACATGGTGGGGGCTGTAATTTATTTGTAACTGAGGGAAAAAATCCCTTCCTTCCGAAGTCTTCCCTGGCTTAAGTATTTTACCTGTTCTCCTCGCTGTACTTTTCGCCTGTGGTTTGCATTATTACTTGCTAAATACATTAGAAAATGCTCATCAGCTCGCTTGGCAGCTTGGGGATGTTTGTGTGGTTGCCCACACAACACACGCACACACACATATACGCAGCAATTTTATAAATAAATCACAGTCACAGGGGTGAGGAGAGGGCATGTGGTGCTTCGTACGGGAGCAGAACAGCAAAAAAGAAAGGACATCTCCAGGATCAGAAAATAGGGCCTGTCAGAGTTTCTCTGCACCTCTTAACGCCTGTGAGATGGCCACTGCTGCTGATCACAGAAGGTGGGAGAAGGGGGCACCAACCTGGGCTGTTTTTCCCCTGGCCACCTAGGTGAGGAAATGTCTAATCACTCAACACAGACAAAAACCAGGCCTAAATAATCAGCCTACATGCTTTACACCTCAAATGAGACAAGGCTTGCCGGGAGAGGTAATATCTTTTATTAGACCAACTGATATAGCTGGAAAAAAATAGACAAGCTTTCAGGCACACAAGGAAGTCTGTCGTTTTTTTCCCAGCTATATCAGCTGGACTAATAAAAGATATTACCTCTCCTTACAAATGTTGTCTCATTTATAACCTTAGACCATTGCCGCTAAAGCTACAGCACGACTTATACCTTAAATACACACGAAGCTCTTTGCAAAGCTGGATATCATAAATTCCTCTTTACACATCGCAAACTGAGGAAAAGCAAGGTCTAGGAATGGGATCTGGCAGGACACAGAAGGTTAGTAAGAAGGTTGGGCTAGAAATAGGGTCTTAATCCCTTCCTACCTACCTGGAATGAAGAAGTCTCTGATACAGCACTACATCAAAGGCTTATTTTGCCTTCTTTCTTTAATTTGGGGTTGCTAGAGAAGGGTCCTGGAGCTGAGGGGTAGTTATGTTTCAAAACAGCAGGCAAAAATATTTTTGCAAGAAGCTGAACTGTAGTCCCAGAAGGAGCTGCCAGGAATAGTTAAGAATAAGATCACGATTTTAAGAATTCAAAGGAAAATGTATGCAGGATTTTTGTTCAGGTGTGAGAAATCTGCTGCTGATTTAATGAAACAAGAAAAGTTAAAAAAAAAAGGTGCAATTGCCTTGGTGAAATTATAGACTTACCGCACTGGGTTTTTTTTAGTCTTTGAAAGAGGACATTGAGCTTTGAACCTCAAAAGAAAAAAAAAGCACCTTTTCTGTCTACTTTCTCAGTAGTTTACGTACAGAAATATGTATGCTTGTTTATCTCTGTGTGTATACTTTGTGGGTATGGGTCTTTCTGCTTCTACTCATGGCTTTTTTCTTTTTAAAAATACTTGGTCAGTATGGCTCTCTTTCCCCAAACCCTGCTCAGGGAAGAGCTGAGAAAGGAGAGGAGAGATAGTTAACGTGGTCTGAGGGAATCAGAGTGGCGACTCACAACGTGAACCGGTGAAGTGCTCTCTACAGGGGTGACAGCCAGCAACAGCACAAGGGCAAAACGTCGGTGCAGAGCTGAACCGAGGGAAGAGGAGTGTGAACAGAGATGGCAAGAGCTGGGGAAACAGGTCTGTAGCAGCAGAGGCTGGCTATGGAAAAGAAATGACTCAAGCACAGGTAGCCTGAGAAGGACATTGTGGGAAACGGGCAGTGAGCCTGGAGCGGTGCCTGGGGACAGATCTGAGCCTGTGGTCCACGCACCCATGCTTGCACCTGCAACCAGGGGAGGAAGCTTGGGAAGGGAGGGTGAGAAGCTGGTCTTGGATGCAAACCCAGCCAGCAAGAGCCTAGGTGCAGCACTTGGAAAGCAGACACGGGGGCCAGGAACGGAGAACCGAGCCGCTCGTCAGGCAGTCGGTCCGATGGCTTTTGCCTGGTAACACAGAGCAGGGTCACTGAGCCTGCTGGTGGCTCGGCTATTTCTCTTCGAATTAAGATGCCGCTGCCAGAAATCCTGTCCCTGGATCGGTATGGGGGAGAAGACAGGGGAATGACACACCTATTATGCAACTCCTTTTATGAATAAACTCGTAAAACCTAATTCTACCAGAACCTCTCTGGCCTTTTTCAATGAGCCGGTCAGTAACAAATGATCATTTAACAGCACAAAGCAGCCGTTATATGGGAGAACAGATTGAGGCTAATACAGCACACGTTCCCCTCCAAACAAGAACCCAACATTCCTTCTTCAATTTTTTTTTTCCCCATCTGCAAACACTGTCAGTAAAGCTGAGTAAATATATAAATAATTAAACAAACAAATACTTTCCCTGCTGCCCCCGGGCCTTTGAAACTGAGACTTAGTTGGATTTCAGGCAATCAAGCGGCATCACGTTCACACGCTCACACTGCATGCACGCTTCCTCTCCACCTTTGACAGAATATCATTGACTTGAGTGCACTGTGATGATTTCAAATAGACTAGGGGTTAGATAATCGACTCTACGCACACACGTACACACATGCACACTCCAACTCCTCCATTTATTTCATAAAAGACATAAGCACAGATGGGATGGAAACACAAAGAAAAAACAAAACACATGCATTGCTGTTGGTGAACTAACTAAAACTGCAACTGAAATAACAAAATAAAACATACCAGGGAGCCTGATTCATTTGCTTGTCAGATCTTCACTGTAGGAGATCACCTGAAACCCCCCCTTTTAAATAAAAAAGTTTCTAAATTAATTTTGCTGTGGCTGGGTACTCGAGGTCACTGGAATCTTCTTTATTCTCCACAATAAGCTACTTCTTGGGTAGCAGCAGTGAAAACTCCCTTCTGGACTACCTTGCTCTGCCAAAGTCAGGGACGTTCACATCCCTGCTTAAGGATTCACATGGTGTCTGTCTGCTGTTTGTGAGGCTGGGTCAGAGTCTAACTATTGACTTCAGAGAGTGTTGGGTCGGTCCTCAGCAAACGGACGACGACTGCCAATTCCATCTGCCCATACTGAGGGCAGGAGAACACTTGTCTAGAGGGAACTTGCTCTTTTTACTGACCCGGTGAAGGCAGATACCTTCGGCTTGATCCAAATCATATTGCAAACAATAGGTTTGGATCAGGCCCTTAGAGAAGAAAGGTGGGATGCAGCCCTTCATCAAATCCTTGAGCTTTGCAGCTCCCTCAGTTGCCATAACAATGAAGAGTATATATATGATTCACTAAAAGAAGAAGAAAAAAAAAATCAAGATCCTGAATCAGTGAATGATGATATTCCTGTAGACAGAGAAATTACACAGGCTGAATCCTACTCACACAAAGAAAACTGGCAAAATTTCCATTGACCCTTTCTTGGCAAAGCAGGGACAAATATGTATTTACAAGTGAAATGAGCAAAGCTAATTTTCTACCTCCCCGCCACATGTTTTTTGAAAGCATATTTTCCTGATCTGCACTGGAAGGGGCTCTGATGTAACATATTTGTCATTAGAGATGCACCACAACCTCTACTGAGAAAAAAAAAAAAGTCAAATTTATGCCATTCACTTCTCCTTTCTAAAAAAAAAAAGAATAAAATGAAAACAAAATCCAGCTGGCCTAGTGTTTCAGATGGGGAAATGAAAGATCAATAGCTCACTGGAGCCAATGGGAATCTTCCCATTGATTCAACAGGTTTCAGATCAGGCCTGAAGGCACCGAGCTTAAGTGACTCCATCAGAGAGTGTTGGTGAGTAATTATCCTCACTGTGATTAGCACCCAGGCGTCCTCACTGCCCGCCCTCACCCACCAGACAATGTCCTTCCTTTGAATGAAGCTGCAGGCACAGGCAGCAATTTAGAGGGGGCAGCTCTGAGGTGTATTAGCCACTATCAAATAATCCAGAAGGAATGGCAATGCTTGCTTTTCTTGTTTATTTATTTGTTTATTTAATTTGGTGTTAACTTTTACTAAGCCAATAGTAGAATGTAAAACCTAGCACCACTCTATCACCCTTATCTCCTGCAAGATCTTTATGTGCATTTCCTTCCAGTGTTTCTATGAGTTGGCTTGCTTTTTTTTTTCCTTTTCTGTCGATGACTAAACTTGGAGTTAAATCATTTCTAAGCTACTCTTTTCTTTGGTATCAAAATTGGCTGGATCCAGACTCTTGCAAATAAACATGCAGCAATGATATGCTTTTAAAGACTTTGCCAAAGAATTTTTGTTCGTTGTCTTGCCCATTCCTCACTTCCACTCCTACTTTTCTCATTTATTGCCAGTATCTTGAATGAGATTTCTTTTTCTTAAAAGAAAAAAAAAAAGTCCATAATCCAAAAAAAAAAAGATAGGAAGAAGGAAAGCAAAACAAAAAAATGACCAGACTCCCTCTGAATGCACAAGACAGAACAAAACCCGCAGAATAGCATAGCTGAATGGCAATATATCTTTGTAAAAGAGGGTGAAAAATGCATCTTCATCCATGTATTATTGAAGATGGAATACAATCAAATAAATCGCTTTTAAAAGCAATTAAATGCTCACAAAAGAAAAACACTTGCCCTGTAAACTGGGAGAAGGCATAATGAAATGCAAACCATCTTGAAACTACTACACGGAAACAGGAATGAGACACTTCAAGCTGAATGGTATAGCAAAAGGAGTGAACTAGCATACCTTAGATAAGGCAGCCTATTGCTGAGGAGGGAGTAGTTAGGAAATTCAGAAGCAAGCAGGTCTGCGTATCTGGATTTAGATGAGCAACAACCTTAAGGCAGTCACATTGCATATTATCGGTCATTCCTGCCTCAACGAGCGGTATCTTGCAGAACTGCCCGTAACTTAGGGCCCAATCCAAACACTGCTGTGGGCAAGGTAGAGTTTTCCTGAAGACTTCTGCAGGCTTTGGAGCAGGTCTGTAGCTGCTCTGCAAAGTCCCTTCCCATCAATTATAGATTATACATATCATAGAATATACATTACTTCCACCCTCTTTTTCCCCCCATTTCTTAAATGCTGCTAAAGATGTGAAAAAATAAAATAAATCAAGC
The DNA here is from genome assembly GCA_013401315.1 of Balaeniceps rex. NCBI lineage: Eukaryota > Metazoa > Chordata > Aves > Pelecaniformes > Balaenicipitidae > Balaeniceps > Balaeniceps rex. Next base: position 27,157 of record VYZW01009026.1, on the reverse strand, counting down.
ACTTTCATTGCATTGCTGTGTTGAAAAAGAGCTCTCTGGGATTAATCCTGTTCTGACAGGGGCTGAACTGGTTGACCAAAATGGTCTTGGCTGCTCTGAGTTTCTCAGGCCCCTGGCTTCTCTGCAGCTGCCAGGCAAAGACCCGATCGTAGAGGAAGAGATATCTCATTTCTGTCAGGGTCAGGTGAAATAATGGGCAAGAAACAGAGCCGTGCCTGTAAGAGGCAAGAAAACTGAGTTTTCTCTGGGTTAGCTTTCAAAGAGGTGCAAGCCAGTTCAATCTACTCAGCAAAGGTATCTCCCTCTCTCTCCGCGCCCGCCCCCCCAATGCACCATTTCAAAGCAGCGCATCTTTACCTTATTATATTATTAGAATCAATCAATATTATTAATATTACATGTGGGCAATTCTGTAAATTCTTCATAGTTCTCCTCCCTGCCTGTTAACAGCAGGTACATTATACAGTCTCTGGTTAGATTGGTCAACCAGGCTATCAATAGTCTTAATAAGCAATATCTATATCGTGACCTTTGCTCACAGAACTGAATCTCTCCTATAGGTCTGTCAGATTCCTTAAAGAAGTATTGATAAGCTCATTACTGTATTGCTACATATAATTTTAGGTGTGATTTTCACTCACCCTCAAGCATCTAGTAACCTAATACTTTTTTTTTCCTCCTAAAGCATTGGCCCTTTTACAATTGATCAAATAGTGAATTAGAGCATTATAGAGAGGAAACATAATCAGGGGATTTCTACAAGCACACTGTGATATATCTTTTGATCTTCTGACAACCTTCATCCCTCTGGATCCTAGGAAGGAAGCACTGTTTTATAGGGATATTATTAGGCTGATGCTGCTTTATACATCTACCTGCAAGAAGCTACCAAATCCGACAAAGATATTTGTGTGCGTTTGCAGTGAGTGATGCATATTATGTGATGCGAATCTATCCTTAGGGACTGAAAAGGAGAGGAACTATGTGCAAATGTAAGTCTGCCCTTTCGACACACGTGGGCATACACAGTCTCTGTGTATTATATACACAGGCATTTGAATTAGAAACAGGCCAAATATGCAGTCAGATCTCATCAGACCAACTCTGTCGGCAAAGCTCCATTTTTATTCTGTTTGAAGAAGCTTCATGTCCAGAGTTATCTGCCCCAGCGCACTGGGAAGTCAGCCGGGTTGCCTCTAAAATATTCTGGAGGCTCAGACACAATGTACAAATAAACCAGACATGGATTAATTAAGTGTGACTGTATCATTAAATTAGTATAATGAACAAACTGCTATGTATCATATTAAACTCTGCATATAATTCCAAGAATAGTCTGTTAAGTCACCTGCCACTTTCACTCAAGAGTGTGATCTCTATACTGCCTTTTAGAAAGGAATTATTTAGAGACATATATCAGCCTGTCTGTACTGAATGCATGTTTTCATTAATATGTACATATAATAAATGGTTGCATGTGTGTGTGATATGCAGACGTGGCAGGCGCACTTGTATCTCTCTGCATATGCACTTTTCACATAAAAGTTCATTCTCGGCTGCACCTTTCATATAAACTATGTCTTTTTATGTTTTCCAGATTTAAATATGGAAATTACAGACCTCGACAACATAAAGGGGAAAGAATAGCCTGCGTTACAAGCTGTGTTTGCACTGCACCTTTGTCTATCAAACCGTAAGCAACTTTCTGGTGGCAAAATACTTTGACAGACCTAACAGCGAAGGCCCCTCTCACCAGCAACTATATATCCCTGGAGGCATCAACATTGCCAACAAAGCCATCTATGAAATAGTTAATGTTAAACAATGATTGTCCATGTTCAACAAAGGAGGGAGAAATAAACAGATAAGGGTGAGGTAGATCGAAATCTGCATGCCTCATTGGCTGAGCTGTCGGATATTTCTAATGCATCTGAAGGGTTTGTTACTAAGAACCTGTTAAGTATCTTTAAACCTTTGATCTGTAGCCAGTCTTAACAAAGGTGACAATTAATTAAAGGAGAGTGCACTGCAATAAAGTTACATCGTGGTCAGTTTATATATACTGTCCAAAGCTGGTTCACAGAAGTCACTGTCAATTAAAGTCTTCTTGGAGTCCAGTTCATTATCAATTTTTCCCCCTTGCCTTGATCGATATTTTTGGCTGCTTCTGCTTGACAAACTTAACACAATGTCTATATCTATATGTCTTGCCATTCATTTGCATGGAATAGATGGCCGTATATGATTTATGTTTAGCTACTACGTATGGTCAGGCACTTTATTTGAGAGGTTTAGAGCTCTCATCCATCTTTATTTTAAGGAGCGACAATAATAAGCCCTCTCTTCCTTCGAGGGGATGTCAGTTGGATATAATGAATGCACATTAAAAGCTGCATTCACCTGTGTGTGCATTCAGGCTGTGGCTCACGGTGACAAAAGCAAACAAATGCAGTATCTGTGGTGACATCCTGACTCCAGCCCACACCAAGTGATGCAGCACAGACAAAGTATTTCAATAGATCCTGCGATCCCCAAAATGCAACGATGCATCTCGAGGAGTTACGGAGGGAGAGAGGCCCCTATAATATATACCGCAGCTCAGTCAGTGAAGCAACGGTGGAAGAAAAGCCATAACTTTATCTCGCCACGGTTATTATTTTTCCCTTTTTCCGCTGCAGATTTTAATACATAAGGGTCAGTCCGCCATGACAAACCCCGGCAACAGTCATACGGGCATCGGTGGAGCAGTTAAGTGAGTGAGAAATGTGGCAGGGGTCAGGCTTTTGTCAGTTCCTCACCTTTGTTTTAGTTTTGGTTTCACTTACAGAGGGAAAGCTAAGTTAAGGGACAAGTCAGCAAGCATAGAAGCCGGTAGCATTAACTGCAAGTGTTGTGGTTTGCTGTGTAAATCCACAATCTGGAACTTTAAAGGGAATGTGAAACACCAAGTAAGTGCAAGACTGCACCAGGATTTCCAGATGTGAACCCACCGAAGTGATGGCAAAAATCTCACTGACTTCTACCCAGCAAGCAGGCAACAGGCCTTCGCTCTCTACGTAAAGATGGTGCTAGGATTTGTTAAGGCCAGGATTCCACTTAGCTCACTTAACACATCACCTACTTAGTGCAAACTCTTACGGGGCAGAAACCAGACAGCTCTTAGCGGACAGGTCATGTTGAGCTCTGCAGCCTCCTGCTGTTATGGAATATTATTGTAAGGCTATAGCCAACACCTACGTGAGTCTTTGGGCATCTGATGCTTTTTCTCTATTTTAAATGCAGGTAAGCGGCCCAACAGCCTAGATCATCTCCTCTACTTTTTCTCCCTTGGAACCATTACTGCCTGTCACATAAACCCACCTCGGTTCACACTTGATTGACGGGAGGGATGGTAACTGCTCCTTTAGTGTCATTATGGTCTGTCGGGTCAGTGCGGCTGGTATGCATGCACACAGGGTATGCATGATAAAAAACACCCTGACGTCTTGCTGAAAAATATGGCTGTGTATTTCCAGCTCTTGAGGCTAGTGGAGGCCCTCCTCGATCATCCAGCCCCTTCTGCCCCTTGCTCTTGACCACCGTGCATAGAGAGTCCTCTGCCCGCCCTCCTTGACAGGTACAATCCACTTTTCGGTTGAGCACAAGACACTTTCCGCAATCTCACTCACTCTTTACCCAGGCAAAATTTCCAGATACTCTCTGACAACTTCCTTCAAAAGACTATTCCATCTGCTGCCTGGCTTTTATTATACTATGCAATTTGAATCCTCTGTTAAAGAAAGCCTTGTCTGTGGCACTGGCCACTGGCCGATGCAGGAGACAGGACCAGATGAACCACACTTTTCATCCAAGGTGACAAGGAGCCTCAATTTTTCTCCCTACTTCAGTGCTGATGTTCCCGATCTCTTCTGTCTGAATACAGGAAAAAAAATAAAATAAAACAAAAGCAAACCGTCCCCTGTTTCTGCTGTTATACTTCAGAAATTAGTAAGTTCCTGATTCACCCTTTAACTAAAGCTTTGGTTTGGCCAAGTAAATATTACGAAATTTCATTGTAGTCGCTATGTTTTTTTAAAGAAAAAAAATAAGCACCTTCTTTCCTTCCCTAAAAGGCCCAAAGGCACCAGTATATGTAGATAATGAGGGACAAAAACAATTGTAATCCATAAATGTGTAGCAAATGTAAGTTTAACCTGGAGAAAGGTAAGAGAAGAAACAAAAGCTCTAGAAACAAAAACTTAAATTTCTTTCTTTCCTCCATATTATGTAACTTTAAAACAAATCCGTTCTTGTAAGGATGATTAGTTGATATGGTAGTGGGGCTAGCTGAAGAACAGCTTTCAGTGCAAAACTTAACAGCCAAGCAAGAGATCCCAGAAAATTGGAGTTTGTATTGGAAATGCTGACACAACCGTAACAGCAACATCATAACTGGCTGCAGCTGCTTTTAGAAACCAGAATCCATGTCCAGACCCCTGAAAAAAGAGTTAACATATAGCCTTCTAATTTATGAAGCAATCTGGGCTATCTGTTTGACATTATCAAAACACATACACGCTCATCTGTACGGCAGATTATAATGTACAAGGGGTTGTTTTTTTCCTCTCTCTTCCATCAAGCTATCCAATTGCATTTTGATTGTTTTAAGGGGTTGTTCTTTAGACCTAAGGCATAAAGCCTCCTCTGTTTTATTCCAGTTTATTTGTGTATTTACCTCCCTAAAACTTGTTTGGTTTACTACCATACTAAATGCTGTATGTGTTGCTTTCAGCCAGGCAAGTCTTATGTTTCAATTACGGAGGAGTTTATTCAGCACCTGTATTGCGTTGTGCTCCTTTTCAACTAAATTTCCATTTCCCAAAGGCTATATGCATGAATGTGTATACATCTCTTCTTTCTGTATGTGTATACACACACAAATCTATACATTTATACATATACACAAATATATCATCTTAACTGAATGCTCATTTTCATTGCACCTTTGAATTTCTGAGATATCCAAAACCTTCATAAACATCCTTAGACTTAACAAGGTTTTAATTTTTCTATCATCTATCTTTGTAATCAAACAGAACAGAATATAATGAATGGAAGCCTTGTTTACCTACCCCCAAAGTGTCTTAAATTTCAAAATTATTTACACTTTTGAGAAGGTAAAGCAGCAAAAGAACTAAACTATTCTTTTCATACTGCATTTTTCTAGCTGCATTGAATGCTTATCAAGTGAGGTTCGGGTCAGGTAGGAACACCATCCTAACCACAGAACTGCAATGGTGGATTTCAGGGAGGTTTTGGGGGTTTTGTGCTTCCCCCCCGCCTAAATAAAGGTTGAAAGAATGTTGTAGCTCTCAGGTCTATAGAAGACTCTTGCTTTCCCACTGCACACTATCTTCACTCTTTAAGTGCACTCACCCGCGTGTGTTTCAGTAAATCTCAGTTAAGTGTGGAATGCTGATTTCTTCTGACTTCCTAAATAGAATATTATGGAGACCTGTGTGTTTTAAATTAAAACACATTCCAGGCCTTGGGTACAAGCAAGCTTCGATAGAAAAGGCTGTTTAAACCTATGGGGACAGTCCTATATTTAGATTACATTAATTCATAAATATTATACTAAATACCACTTAAATTGGCCTTAAATGACTTCAAAGATAATGCATTATAATATGGCTGTCCTGAGAGCACTAACCTTTATGTCTCCCAGTAACTCAGCCTTTAAGCATACTCCACTGCTAGATAAGAAGGGGGGAAGTTATGAATGAATGGTTTGCTAAATTGTTCAAGTGTGATTAGTTAACTCCGTGCGTGTGTATATGTGTATGTGTGAGCGCGTGGGTGGGTCAGCTCAGCCCCGGTAGATTTCTACCCGCGGATCTCAGTACACAGCTTCTTCCCAACCCTAGAGCAAAGTACCACAGCAGGAGCCTGTTCCTGCCCCGTGTGGAGAGAAGCGAGGACAGGGGAAATATGCTGCAGCTACGCTCGTGCCATGAAAGCTTGTTTTCTCAGGGATCTGGCAAGCTTTTCCTGCCTTCCCTCACATGCTGCTTCCCCCGTACCCTTTTCTCTCTTCACATGTCTGCAAGAGAATCGTGCTCCCTTGCCTATTCCCTGGTATCTGGCCTGGTATCAGCCGGGGCTGCTGGTGAGAGAACCTGGGACTTCACTGTCCTTTTGTGATAGTTTTTTTGGGAGGGGGGCATAGTCAGGTACTTTATCTTCAGGTTCTTAATTTTCAATTTCCTCCTGCTGTACAGAAGCACCACAATAGGATCTCTTCATAATATTTTCAAGAATAGACATCCTGTGCTCTCATTTCAATGGATTTACACCTGAAATTACTCTGGTTGCTACGTTTTTACTTTAAGCTAATTCCTGTCTCTTCCCTCCTCCCAACATAAACCCACCTTCTCCCCCTCCACACCCAAGGATTGCTCTCCGTACACTTAAATAAACTACAGCCCACAGTTAACCCTTCAGGGTATACCACTGCCACAGCTTTATCCCCTGGATTAGGAATGAAATCAACAGAGAGTGATGGATCAATTAATGTATAAGCATTATACATCACTTATGGAAAGCATCTTGGGGTTTCATATTGCCATCCTACACCTGAGAGCCAAGTTGGACTATCTTTATGCAATTCTTCACCTATGCCTGCAAAGCAAAGCCAAAATAAGGAGATCTGAGTGAATACTATGCTTCACAGGACTGCATTTAGAGAAGGGAAAAGAAAAAAAATAGATTAAAAATGAAATAAAATGAAATAAAATAATAAAAAATAGCTAAACACAATCCTCATCCTTCAAAGCCCCATCATGCTTTTTGACTTAATAGTAATTAATCACCACTGGCAAGAAAGTAATTTTTTTCCAGGTAGCCAGAGGCACATTTTTATCAGGATTAGCTAATAAATCAGCGGCATCGCTAGAAAGGAGTTCAAACTCTTCTCGGATGTACTAAATAAAACCGATCTCTGAAACGCTGGCAACTCGGTGTCTATTGAAGCTTCACTCAAACCCTAGCCTGAGAAATAACAATCATCATCATCATTTTTCCTTCCAAAGTCCAAAACTTCTAGGAGGTTAAAAATTACTGTTTCTTTCAAGATGAACTCATGCAATTTGGTTTGATGAGGTGACAAGATTTCCCACCTGGCTTTTTTCCTAGGTTGAGGCTTTAGAACAGAAATGAAATGAAGGGAAATGAAGTTAGTATCTTGCTTAATTCAGGAATATGTGTTAAACACATCCAAGCAAGATAAATGATCCCTCTCTCACTCTCCCTCCCTCCCCCCCTTCCTGAGTTTGTCTCTGTGAATACAGGCATACAGTAAAAGCAAAACTGAACTGAAAGAGGAAGAATTCACATCTATGGAACAGAAATTAAAGTTAGCGCATAGATTGATTAATTACAGGTTTAAGATAAAACATAACAAAAGAATAAAATCTCATCAACAAATCAAAATAACCTCCCTCCGCCACAAAAATCCTTTATCGAGGTGTTAGCTCAAAGATTTCCTCTATACTATGTTGAGTGATTTTCTTCAGTGTAGCTTTTACTGTTGTTATTTTTATTTTACAGAAACCTTAGCAAACACATGCGCGCACACATGAGCTCAGTGGCTACTTTCACTACGCCTTATCTATTAGATGAAACCTCCCAGGACCTTTCTTTCCCTGTGCTTCTCACTATTATTTTTATTGTTATTATTAATAATTATTATAGTACAGATGTCATGTTTAAATGATGCCCAGCAGACCTTGATGTGGCTTCTAGGAAGCTAGTCTGAAAAGAAAGCAAGGTTCAAAAGAGCTACACTGATCATTGTAAATATGAGAAGGGTGTTTGGAGCGACCTGCAAGAAAGGCAGGAAGAAATATCTTATAACTTGGACTGAGTCCCTGGTCCCCGAGCCCTGAACATTTTCTACAGCCTGTGCGAAACTGGTACTTTGCACTGTCAGGGTACATTTTCATTCACGTATCCTGAGGGTGGAAGAGAGGAGGGGAGTGAGTGGGAAGGGGGAAGAGATGCCTGCTAAACATGCCGTTAAGTTCAAGATTTACAACTCGCCAAGGCATCTGGAAAGCTGGGAAGTCAGTATTGCCATTACCAGTGACTCTCCCTGCCAGGAGTCCACCAAGCTGGAGTAGACACTGCTACTGAACCTCTCCTGTAACAGATGCAACTTCCACTCCCCCTGTGGACCCCTGCAAAGCCCTTTTTCCTCCTGCACTAGATCTCAAGTCACACCCCAATCACTTCTGATCTGATCTTTTTATTTTCTTTTTTTTTTTTTTAATAACGGCATATCTAATGAAATAAGCACACACACATACATACAGAACCTGAGTTAAAGTGGCTCGCTTCGTTCCTGGGTCTCTCCTGCTCCTAAGCGGGGCTACCATGCAAATTATCTTCAACTTCCTCCCTGTGAGTCCTACTTTCCTACCCGAGGATCTGAGCATCTCTCCCCCACTATACACACCCTCCCCCACCCCCAAAACGTAGCATCATCTAATCTAAAATGCACCTCCGGAGAGCCTAAGCTAAGCAGGAAAAGGAGCGGGCAGAGATGGAGTGAGTGAGGCATCGCATGGGGAGTACGTCTCCGCTGCCTTTAAAGAAAACCTAAAAAGTTGCCGGGATGGACTTCGGGCACATTAAAGTAGTGCTTGGAATATGCCTGCTTGGAGACTTCTCCTCTCTGGACCTAAACTGCCACCCATCCCTCCTGGCTCGCCCTCTCCAACACACACACACACAAACACACACTCATCATGATTTTGTACACCCCACCCCCCTGCCCCACTTGAGATAGGCTTTTTTATTGTTGTTTATATCCCTGTTCCCACGCTGAAAAAAACCAAAATGAAATATCCCCCCCCAGAGCAGCTCATTCTCCTCTGTCTCTGGCTTTGGAGCAGACTACAAATAATAATTGTAACAGCAGTAAAAATAAAAATTAAAAAAAAAAAAAAACAGAAGCAAGAAAGAAAGAAAGAAAGAGAGAGAACAGGCGCCGGTGCCAGATACACAACAGTTGTAAAATAGGGGCTTCCCAGCTCCTCGCAAACACACGGGCAGACACACGGACACACACACCCCTGGGTGGAAAATGTGCGGCTCCCAAAGATAAATAAAGAAATCCTCTTCCTCTTTTCAGCACCACCAGTGTGCGGACAGCTGCCTGCCAGCCCCGCCGCCCGCTCCGGCGCTCGCCTGGGCGCCCCGGCTTTCTCAAGTGGCTGCATCTCACCCCCCCAAAAAAGGGGGGAAAGAAAGAAAAATACTAATAAATAAACCAGACGGAGCTGGCCCCCTTCCCTGCCTCTCTCTCTTCTCTTTCCAAGAGGGTCTATTATTTCTTTCCCTGCCCCCCCAGCCTGCCGCCTCCGCCCCCGGGCCAACCAAAAATGAAATAAAATGAAATGAAATCGAAAGGAAAGAGAGAAAGAGAGACCCAGAGAGGGAGCGGGAGCCTGCCTTCCTCTCCCGATCTCTCCCGGGAAAGTTCAGGAGGTAACTCACCTTTGTGCATGCCAGTGAACCTGTCCTTCAGCACCGTCAGTTCATAGATCTTCCCGAACTCCTCGAAGAGCGGTTTGAGGTCTTTCTCGTCCAGGTTACGGGGGATCTGCCCAATAAAGAGCTTAATGGCATCGTGGTCCTTCATTGGGATGGTGGATGGGTTTCCGGGACTATGGTTTAATCCGTTCATATGCCCGTTGGTGCTGGGGTTGCTGTGATTGCTACTCAGGCTGGTATTGTCTGGTTGTCCGTTTGCTAACGTGGCCATCTTTATATACATAGAGAAAATCTTCTTTCCTTTTTTTCCCCCTCTTCTTTTCTCTCTCCCTCCCTCTCTCCCTCTCTCTCTCTCCCTCTCTCTCGCGCTCTCGCTCCCTCTCCCTCTTTCACACACACACACACACACTCACACACACACACACTCCTCCCTCTCCGTCTCTCTCTCTCTCTGGGTCTGATCTGATTTTTTTTTTACATTGAAGATCTGTGTCCTTTCCGTTTAAACAGGCTGGATCGGTTCAAATTCCCAGCCAGACTAGGGGGTGGGGTGTGAGTGTGTGGATGTGTGTGTGTGCGGGGAAGGGAGGCTGGGGGTGGGGGATTGCTTTTGCCTCTACTCTGGCTAAACCCCCTCCTCCCATCCAACCACCCCCCTGTCTGTCTGCCCGGGAGAAGCTTAATGGTATCTTCCAACACAGCCCCTGGCTATAAATAGCACTAGGCGCATGGCTCTTTGAGAGACAGTCAATTTCTATTGTGCCAAGTGAGCAAAGGGGAACGGTTGCGTTTTTAGGACCAATGATGACGATTTTTTTTTTTTTCCTTTTCCTTTGCAAGCCCTCCGATCAATCGCTGTCGTTATAATTTCAGTGATCATCGGGAAATCTGCCTTTTTATTTGAGAGGGGGAAAAAAACCAAACCCAAGGTGTTCTGACTTCTTCCTATTATGATGATGTCTCTTATTTATTATTTACTCTTATTATGATTTCGCAATTGATAATAAAAGCAGTTCAGATACGGACGAATCCTCGGGCTCAGAGGTTGCTTTTGCTGTTGTTGTTGTGGTCGTGATGTTACAAGCTCTCTACTATATCTGTTCTTGTTGCATCTAAAAAAATGCATGCTCTTTAAGCTCTTTTTTTTTTTTAATTACGCTGATGATGACATCAAGCTAGGAAAGGCGCAAACTGTATTATTGTAGCTCTTTGGAGGGAGACGAAAATTATCGAGATGACTATTGTTAATTTTCGTGCTGCCGATATTTATTTTACGTACAATCAGTGCGGGCGTTATCTCCTATACTAGCTGCGTGCGGTGTGTGTGCGCCTGTGTGTATTGGAAGGGGATTGATTAGATAAGATTTTCTAGCCCGACTTTCAAGCCATCAGGATATTCTGTCTCTCTCTGATGGAAACATAAATCGTATTTTGTAGTCATCAGGGATCGGGAGTTGCTTGTCCGAACAATGCTCTCTAGACAAAGTGTACTGTATGGTGGAAATGAAATCAGCTCTCCTTTCACAGCATCTGGGGGTGGGGAGGGCAGGGAGGCTCGGATTAAGGACACAGCTCCCCCTTGTCCCCCAAATAATAATATCAGTAATCCCGACAGTAACAAAACAAGGCTCTGCGTGTGCTCAGAGCATTTTTTTTTTTTCCGTTTCTCCCGGTTCCCGTGCAAGACGTGCGGCGATGAAACACCAGCAGGCTTGCTCGGAGCAGCCTGCGAGTTACCTGGCCTGAACCCCCCCCCCACCCTGGCCCCGGTCAGGCTGCAGCCACACGGCTCCCGACTATCTCCCCTGCCCCGGGGGTGCTCGCAGCCCCCGCCGGCCCCCAGGCCCGGCCCGGCCGCCCCCCGGCACCGCGGGGGCTCCCAGCCATTGTTCCCGGCGCCGCCGGCTGCTCCCCGCG
>VYZW01009024.1:0-11355 GCA_013401315.1 Balaeniceps rex | reverse complement strand
GCTATGTGCCTACACTCAGGAAAATGTATCACCTCCTCTAAGTCTTCTGGTAAATAAAATTAACATTAAAAACATTGAGAGACAGGAGGATTTTTAATTAATTCTGTTTATCACTTATTATTTAAATATAGCTTAACAAGGCAAACAAAGCAGAGTGCCTGTATCACATTATCTTTTTATATTCTAGAAAAAAAAAGACAATGCACAAAAAGTGTCTAAAATTGAGCAGCTTGTGGTTATGTTGCTATAGTTACAGGATGATCAGAGGCTTTGCTAAGCCAGAAAAAGAAATGAGCAGTTTCAAATAGTTTTGCACCTAGTCACTGCAGATAGTGTTACATTTCCAAGTACGCCGTTTTGGTATGCTTCGCATTGGAGAAATGCACAGAAGCCATTTGTCTCCTGAAATTTCTTATGAATAAAAAAAACCCTTTGCACTTTAGGTCTGGGAATTTCCATGTATATTTCAAATAAGAAAAACAGCTGCTATTAATAGACACGGTCAGAAAATGGTTTTATTTTGTTTTTCTCAGAATAATTCCTTTTTTCCATTTTTCATTACAAAATGAAGCACTTAACATTTTTGTGGTTGAAAATAAAAAACTTCTGCTTTCCAGCTAAAATGTGTTTTCTATAAATATACACATGTAAATCTATAAAGTCTTTCAGTTAAATACTTATGTTTCGCAAGACTAAACACAGCCCTGTCAAATGGTCAGTTTGAGTAAAAAACAACAGATTTTTCACTGTTTCACAGTAAGATTTTTTAATCTTACTAAAAATACTAATAAAAATTCTACCTTTTCAAAAATAATTTCAATATAGATTATGGATAAAAATGCTCACCCAGAGATGTCAGTTCTGGAGACTACAACAGAACTTGTAAAGCCCTGATGGGAATTGATATAGAGAAACGGAGACACAAAGTTGCATTTACACTAGCTGACAGTCTGTGCCTAAACTTTTATCCCCTTGTTTATAAAAATTCTGAAGTTTGCTTTTGCGTTGTTTCCCTGAATGAATGAAAGGCTTTTGTACCTAAATGTGAAAACTACAGAAGGCTAAACATTAGAAATGATATTCCTAATACTCTCAGCTCCTCTTCAGTGAATTCTCATGCAGGCAATGAAGCACCTGCTGCTCCTGAACTTGTCCATCTTTCTTTGTACATTGAAATGCGTGGTGCAAATCTTCTACTGTTTCAATTTAGTTTATTCTGTTGTAAGTGTATCCTACTGCCGTCTAAAAAGACTCCACTGTAAATTAAAATATGTACTCTTCTATAAAAATGTCACTACAGGGAATGGCTACCTCCTATTGAAATCAGTAAGATGGCAAAGGAAGTTCATTCAGGCTTGGAAGAGCTTTGTTTAAGTGAAGAAAGAAACAATTTGAGCTGAAATAAAGCAAGGAGATTAGCTACAGCTTATCTATCAAGACCTGTCCATTTAAAGAACCCCAAAAGGGGTATGAAAGATGATTATGCTGCGGTCCGCTAGCCCTTTCTACATAACTCTTGTACACGGGGCTTGTAGGCTTCTGCAGGCTGATGGGCCTGCTTTGAGCAGTGGGCTGGACCTGATGGCCTCCAGGGATCCCTTCCAACCAAATTATTCTATGATGTATTCTGCCTCTCAGATATCCTGACTCTGGTTGGTCGGCACAAAGAAAAACTCTTTTCTACCTCTTTTGAACTCTGATACTTGCTGGTTTACCGACCTTTGCTGTGGAAAAAGAAAAGCAACTGAAATCCCAGGATGCTAAATTAGATGTGGCCTCCAAATAAAGGCTAATGTCTCAGACTATATCAAAAAAAGTCCAGACTTGTCTTCTACTCAGATCTAGGCTTGCAATGACCCTTGTGAGAAAAACTTAAGCTTCTGCTGATACATAAAGGAAACACAATTGTGCATCTGCTTGTCTCTGTCTCATTTCTGGTATTATGACAAGAGAGCCACATGTTTCTTCAACAGACCCCCGCTGTCTACAGCAAGAAAAATGGGCCCCCGACCTGAAGTTGCTCTCAGTTACAGTAAGCAGGATTCCTGGGTTTGATTCAGTCGTGCATCCTTAAATGTCTAAAACTGTTTATGATGCAACAGGACTTGTAAGACATACATAGGATGTAGCAGATATAACACAGAAGGAATAGCAGACTTTCACCCTTGTGCAGAGTTATATGAAGGCCAAACAGTGAGCTTAAACTAGACTCTAGGTGCCTATGTTTAATTAGCTGAATTGAACCAATAATTAATAGGGGTGGAGAGGACAGGATTAAGTTGTCTGTATGTAGGTGTCAAGTGGCATATTAGGTACCCTGTAATCTCCTATCTGGCCTCTATCTGCTGGCTCAGAAACAGCGGATTACTTCTGGGTCCCATGTCCTACCTGCCAGTCATGGACTTGTGGGAAATCCTTGATCATCTGAAACCGAACTAGATACTTTTGAGGGAACTAAATCTGGCCTCAGATTTTCATTGACTAAAGAGAGCCAAACTCTCATAAAAAGAATTTAGACACATTAATTGCTTGCAAAAACCAAATTTATATACCTACCTGTAGATATCTCATCTGTAGACTTAAACCCACAGTTATAGTTTCAATGTCAGTATGAAGTTAATTATCTTTCTTTAACAGTTGATAAATATCTAAGATGAGATTCATTTCACCTCAGTGTAGACATCTAAAGTAGATCAGAAAAATCATTCCCTGGAATGAGGGCACCTGGTCATATTTGTGGTGTCTCAGGGAAACCCATGTGGTATCCTGCTGCTGCTCCAGAAGGCCACTGGTCTCCCATGGGTCCAATGTCATATTTACTGGCCGATGCCATATTTACTGGCCATACATATGAATGTCTTAGATGCTCTAGGGTGTCATCATGGCATTTGGTACAATTTGTTGCATAAATATAGGTCCCTTCCTCTCCCAAATTATAAGACCCACAAGAGACAGTATAGATATGCAAAAACAGGGCAAGACATGTTCAGTTTTAGCCTACTGCATATCCCAAACTGCTAAAGACAGTGATAGACAGAGACAAAATGAGAAGACTAGGTGATGAGTTTTCAGAGAAAATGCACAATGGTTTGACAGTGAGATAATCACTGATCCCATAGAGTTCTTAGAGTTTCTAAAGACCTTTGAAGGAAAAACTGATGTTATTCATTATGCATGCATTGCAGATTTACCATTAGGCCAATGATATTTCTAGCACAGAAAAATGTCACCAAGGTAATTCATGTTTCAAAGGAGATACAAGAAACCCTGCAAGAGTCGTCATTGGGATAATGTGCCTTTGGGGTAGGGGGAGAGAAATATCTGTCATCTTATGGGTAGAGTTTATTTCTGTTTATTTATGTTCCATCTAATGTAGATGTTTCAAGATATTGGTACTAAGCTCTTAGCACAGAGTAAGTTAACTGTGATATTTGCAAAAATGTGATTTTGTCATACAAATGTTTTTCTGCTTGAAAACTAATTTAATTTGTTTTGTGTATGTTTGCTTTTTTATTAATCTGAGAAAAAAAGCCAGAGGAGTAGAAACAGAACTATATAGGGTTACACACTTCCAATGCTAAATCAGTTTGTACAGAACTGGATTATAGTTACAGTAGCTCTTCTGAAGCTAACTTCTCAATTTAATCAAAGATTATATGAAAACACCACACTAATAATTTTGAAGTAAAAGATGTGTATGTGTCATCCAAAGTAATGCCCAAATTGTTCTGTTGGGCTATAATTTCTTAGCAGCAGTTCTCCCATTCTGCAAACCTGTTATTTATAAGAGAATTAAACTGCATCATCAGATGACTTAACTGACTCTGAAATTGTAGTATGAGGAAAAAAGTGGGAGTGAAGTGCCAGACTTTCAATTGAAACATTACTTTAACAATGTCCGAGGCAATCAGAGAACAAAAAAAGTCCATACTCCCACTCTACCAATTAGGGAAAAACTGCTCATCCATTATCATGAGAAAATTAGGCTAGAAATCTCCGCTGGAGAGTATTTGAAATTTGAATTTTTTGTTTGTTTTTTTTGTTTTGGCAGGTGCAAATTATTAGATTGACAGAGTTATTTCTTCTTTCCTCATTTCTTCTCTTTCTTCTTACGTGCACTCCATATTACTGGAGTAACAAGAGACAGGAATACAAAGGTCTTTAGGCTCCTAACTCCAATTAGGTTATTAGATACCTAAGACATCTAATGTCCTGTAAATTCCATCCCTAAAAGCTCAAGTTTCCTGATAGTTCTCAATAGTGTTAATGATTGTGCAGAACAACAGCCCAAGGCCAAAAAAAAGACTCATAAAAATGAGAAATGAGCATCATAACTGATGCTCTGAGCAAGACTACACTTCTTAATTATGAGCAGGTAGCAATAGCGGAGAGATACAATTGTTTGCAAACAGAGAAGGACTTGTGTGTGATATGATGCTTGGAGGCCGTCTTGGGCGTAACGATCATGAAATCATAGTTTTCGATTCTTGGAGAGGTAAGGAGGGGGTTCAGCAGAACTGCTACCTTGGAGTTCCAGAGGGCAGACTTTGGCCTGTTTAGGAGACTGACTGACAGAGTCCCTTGGGAGGCAGTTCTGAAGAGCAAAGGAGTCCATGGAGGCTGGACATTCTTCAAGAAGGAAATCTTAAAGGCGCAGGAGCAGGCCATCCCCATGTGCCGAAAGACAATCTGGCAGGGAAGAAGACTGGCCTGGCTGAACAGAGAGCTTTGTCTGGAACTCAGGAAAAAAAGGAGAGTTTATGACCTTTGGAAGAAAGGTCAGGCAACTCAGGAGGACTACAAAGATGTTGTGAGGTTATGCAGGGAGAAAATTAGAAAGGCCAAAGACCAATTAGAACTTAATCTGGCTACTGCCATAAAAGACAATAAAAATTGTTTCTATAAATACATTAACAACAAAAGGAGGGCTAAGGAGAATCTCCATCCTTTATTGGATGCAGGGGGAAACACAGTGACAAAGGATGAGGAAAAGGCTGAGGTACTTAATGCCTTCTTTGCCTCAGTCTTTAATAGTCAGACCAGTTGTTCTCCAGGTACCCAACCCCCTGAGCTGGAAGACAAGGACAGGGAGCAGAATAAAGAGCCCATAATCAAAGGGGAAATGGTTAGCGACCTGCTACACCACTTAGACACACACAAGTCTATGGGGCCGGATGGGATCCACCCAAGGGTACTGAGGGAGCTGGCGGAAGTGTTCACCCAGCCACTTTCAATCTTTTATCAGCAGTCCTGGCTAACCAGGGAGATCCCAGTTGACTGGAAGCTAGCAAATATGACACCCTTCTGCAAGAAGGGCTGGAAGGAGGATCTGGGGAACTACAGGCCTGTCAGTCTGACCTCGGTGTCCGGGAAGGTTATGGAGCAGATCATCTTGAGTGCCAACATGTGGCATGTACAGGACAACCAGGTGATCAGTCCCAGACAGCATGGGTTTATGAAAGGCAGGTCCTGCTTGACTAACCTGGTCTCCTTCTATGACAAGGTGACCCACCTAGTGGGTGAGGGAAAGGCTGTGCATGTTGTCTACCTAGACTTTAGTAAAGCCTTGAAACTGTTTCCCACAGCATTCTCCTGGAGAAACTGGCTGCTCATGGCTTGGATGGGCATATTCTTCACTGGGTAAAAAAACTGGCTGGATGGCCAGGCCCAAAGAGTTGCGGTGAATGGAGTTAACTCCAGTTGGTGGCCGATCACAAGTGGTGTTCCCCAGGGCTCAGTACTGGGGACAGTTCTGTTTAATGTCTTTATCAATGATCTGGATGAGGGGATCGAGTGCACCCTCAGTAAGATTGCAGACGACACCAAGTTGGGCAGGAGTGTCAATCTGCTTGAGGGTAGGAAGGCTCTGCAGAAGGATCTGGACAGGCTGGATCAATGGGCTGAGGCCAATTGTATGAGGTTTAACAAGGCCAAGTGCCAGGTCCTGCACTGGGGTCACAACAACCCCATGCAATGCTACAGGCTTGGGGAAGAGTGGCTGGAAAGCTGTCTGGTGGAAAAGGATGTGGGGGTGTTGGTCGATAGCTGGCTGAACATGAGCCAGCAGTGTGGCCAGGTGGCCAAGAAGGCCAATAGCGTCCTGGCTTGTATCAGAAACTGTGGCCAGCAGGAGCAGGGAAGTGATCGTCCCCCTGTACTTGGCACTGGTGAGGCTGCGCCTCGAGTATTGTGTTCAGTTTTGGATCCCTCATGACATTGAGGGTACTGCAGCATGTCCAAAGAAGGGCAACAAAACTGGTGAAAGGTCTGGAGCACAAGTCTTATGAGGAGCGGCTGAGGGAACTGGGGTTGTTTAGCCTGGAGAAAAGGAGGCTGAGGGGAGACCTTATCGGAACTACCTGAAAGGAGGTTGTAGTGAGGTGGATGTTGGTCTCTTCTCCCAAGCAACAAGTGATAGGACAAGAGGAAATGGCCTCGAGTTGTGCCAGGGGAGGTTTAGATGGGATACGAGGAAAAAGTTCTTCACAGAAAGGGTTGTCAAGCATTGGAACAGGCTGCCCAGGGAAGTGGTTGAGTCCCCATCCCTGGAAGTACTTAAAAGATGTGTAGGTGTGGTGCTTAGGGACATGGTTTAGTGGTGAACTTGGCAGTGCTAGGCTAATGGAGTTGGACTTGATGATCTTAAGGGTCTTTTCCAACCTAAACGATTCTATAATATTTGCTCTATGGGTGTATTTTGAGTTTATTTCAGATAAATTCTAGAAACACAAGAACAAGGCTCTGATTTAATAATGTAACCATAGGTACACTGGGCCATTCAAGACACTTTAAGGTAACTGATCTTCAGCTGCCTCTCCAAGAAGGCACGGGTTTGTGTCAAATAAGCCAGCTTGGGGTACACGGCTCAGGTAACCTAGGGATGCCTTTACTTACGAAATTAAATTGAACCTCAAGTGCCTGAGCATATTGCTGCCTTTATTGCAAAGCTGGGTTTAGGAATGTCAAAATAGTTGTGTTGGGCACCAAACTGTTGGGTTAGCAAAACAACCATGGCTGGTGGCTGTTGCTTCTATAAAGGAGGAATCAGGGCTTTTCGGGATGATGTCTGCCAGAAACTGAAGTCATTGCCCTCAGTCCTTCCAACACCTTGGTAGCAGCAGACATCACACCCTGATTGACTGTCTCACGTCCCACGCAGGCTCTTCCCCTCATCTGCTCCTAATTTTGCCAGAAGTTACTCAGCCCTGCCCACCCCCTTCCCTGTGATAAAACAAACATACAAAATAAAACAAAACTCCACAAAACCCGAACCTGTATTTCTGCAAAATCATGAGCTGACTCTGTTCTGTTATGCAGTATAATGACAAAATAACTCTGTTAGATTCTCTAACAAAATGTACCATCACCAGTGTAAAATTGACAGCCTACGATACATTTATGGCAACTAATACTATAAAATCTGGACACTTCACATACTTTATGATATCCCACAGAGGTAAAGAAGGAAGAATCATTTGACAACTGGGAGTAAGAGGCACAGAAAGGCAAAATGACTTATCTGGGACAACATAAAACACCTGTGACAGAGAAGGAAGCAAAACCTGGGTCTCCTAATTTCCAGGCTTATGTTCTAGCCACTAGATAATCCTTCCTGCTCCAAGCCTGAAATCTTGGTATTCTCATTGATTCTGCATGTTTTCAAAGCAAGATTGTCTGAAATACACAGTTTAGATGTTGGCTGAAGTCTATCTCCATTGAACTGAAAAAAAAATGTTTTATCAAAGAAGCCACCATACAGGAATTAAACCAAGATCTTCACTAATTCATCCTGATCTAAGAAAAAGCTCAAACTCACATTTTTTCCACTCTGCACACACTCACTACACAGGAAACCCAGGACTCTAACAAAGTCAACTGAAATATTTGAGTTATTCAGTACATTTTAAAAGACATCAATGTTTTCAAGCAGTACTGCTGCAGGTGTCAATTAGTAGCAGACTATTTTTTATACCAGTTCCTTCTCAAAAGAAAGCACCAGGAGCCTGAGCTGCCTTTGCACAAACATATAGTATCATCTAACCTTTACCTGCTAAGCCAGCAATGCAAAAGTCTCCATCTCCCAGCCCTGTATGGCTGTCTAGGGTACACTGGGTCATCCCAACCTGCAGTAGATACCTGATGTCTGGGCTGCTCAGTGAAGATCAACATTTCTCTAGAGGCAATACAGCAGCAAGCTCCAAGTAGTATCTTTGAGTGAGAACCCCAGACTGCGATTGTTTGTACAATAAAATTTCTGATTTGAGAGGAGGCTGAGGTTGCAGCCTCTTTCTTCTGCAGCATCCAGAAACTCAGATCTTCAAAGTCTTTTTAGAAAGAGAGGGAGAGAGTAGGCATTTAATTAAGGTTTGCAAGATCTGGATTAAAAATATCAACAAGTTACTAAGTCACAGGATCTTCACAGAATCATAGCATTGCTGCAGTTGGAAAGGGCCTCTGCAGATTGCCAATTCCAACCTCTCGTGCTTGAGAATGGTCAGCTATAGCAGGTTGCTCAGGGCCATGCCTAGTCAGGTTTTGAATACCTCCAAGGACAGAAACTCCACAAACTCTCTGAGCAACCTGTTCCAGTGTTTGATCAGTTAAAAAGAAAAGGTTTCTCTTATATTTAAATGGAGTTTCATG
Organism: Balaeniceps rex; assembly: GCA_013401315.1. Taxonomy (NCBI): domain Eukaryota; kingdom Metazoa; phylum Chordata; class Aves; order Pelecaniformes; family Balaenicipitidae; genus Balaeniceps; species Balaeniceps rex. The sequence goes on along the minus strand of VYZW01009024.1, from coordinate 2,712 downwards.
TATTCCAGCTTGTGCCTGTTACCTCATGGCCTGTCTCTGGGCACCACTGAGAAAAGTCTGGCTCCATCTTCTTTACTCTCCCTGCCCCCACCACCCTCCCTTAGGCATTCCACACAACAATAAGAGCCCCCAGCATGTACTGATGCATGGGATTGTTCCTCCCCATGTGCTGGACTTTGCATTTCCCTTTGTGAACTTCATGAATTCCCTGTTGGCCCATTTTTACAGCCTACTGAGGTCCCTTTAAAAGGTAATATAATCATCTGGTTTGTCAACCAATCCTCCCACTTTTGTATCATTTGCAAGCTGGTTGAGGATGCACTCTTCTCCATCACCCAGGTCATAAATGAAGATGTTAAACAGTATTGGCCCCAATATTGATCTTAAGAGCACACCACTAGTGACTGGCCCCCATTAAGTTTCATTTTTCCTATTCTTTTTTAAGTCTAGCCATCTAAAATGCAGCTGTTTTATCAAGCAAGTGGTCCAAGTTTCCCCTAAAGCCATAGGAGAGGCAGTGTCAGAGAAAGATTGGTGTCATCCTGAAAGACAGGTACCTGCCCCATCCAGCCTTGTTTCTTTCCATTGACTGTAGCTGAAGCCTTGATTACTATGGTTAGACAGCTGGTTTTTAGAAACTATAGGTAGGTTAGATGACTCTCACACTTCTTTAAAGAATTAAATTGAGCTATCACTAAAAGAATAGATTGAGAAAGGGTCCACATCAAAATACCTTAGGGGCATAAGCACTCATCAACATTTTACTGTGATTTGAAGTGTGCCGTAATCAGAGTCCACTCTGACTGGATTTCCACGTGGAGCTTAAAAAGGCTTCCTAACAGACTTCTTTTGAAATGAACACATTTCTCTGACAATTTGAAAAAAAAAAAAAACCAAAACGGTTGTCAAAAAGTCACCATCTCCTAGGAAAATTCATCTCAATATATTCTGCTAGGCAAGCCAGTATATTCTGCAGAAAATATATAACAACTGCTCTGGGTAACTTGATCCTTGATTGTGCACCGGCTGTATCATAAGTCAAGAATAAGCATTTCAAATGTGGCTTAATCCCCATGAACCATCACTTCATGGGTGCTAATAAGAATTGTGACCAGCAGCTCAAACAAAGAACTGTCCCTTTTATTTAAAATGCACTGCTTGACAGATTACACCAGAAGGGAGAAATACAGCAAAACCCATGTGTGCCTTGCACTATGCACAGTTTCATCACTAAATAAATAAGCCAAAAATAAAACAAAATGAAAAACAAGGTCCAACCCAAATGGAATTTGAGAACATCCCAAAGAAATACGCTATGGAAAGTTGGATATATTTGAGATAAACAGCAGATGGCATTCTCAGGTGGTGGGAAAGATAAAAATGTGAATTTAGAAATGTTAGGAGTTTTGTAACTGCAGAAAAAGTGTAGCTGTTGGAATCCAACACCAGATAGTCTAAAAGCCTGTTTGCAGCTTTGGGGAGCACAGCTGCTTTACATCTCCTCATACTGTCTCAGTGGAAATCTAAAACATCTCTGCATCTTTAAACTAAGTGCAAGCCTCTGCTGGTCAGAATAGCCACAAATATCCCCAGCCATGCATGGTTAAAACACTGGTAAGGGCTATATTGTTTCCATGAGAAAAATAGAATTACACTGGGTTACCTTCACTTGGAATTATATTAGTATAAAACAACAGAACAACAAAGTTAAGGTGTCCTTTAAAAGACCTACGTTGTGCCTGTCTCTGCGAGTGCTTATTTTCCTCGACAGGAAGGTCTTGGAGGTTTACAGGTGTGGTGTAAAGAAAACAAAGCCATATGAGTTTCACAGCTGGAAGTCAGTTTTGTTTCTAGCTTTAACTCTCTTGTGATACCAAACTGCATTCAGTCAGTCTATGATAACCTTATAGAGGGTTTAGGAGTTTAAGTTTTGTTTTTGGAACTGTATGTATCCTGATGCTTGCTGGCTATCTTCTGCTATGTATTACTTCATCATGGTAAGATGGAGGAGAAAAAAGATTGAATCTGAGAGAGTTATCTATGAACAGGATTACACTGAGGATCAAAATCACCTGAATGTCTCTCTGTTGTGAAGAGCAAAAATCTGAAAATATATCTATTTTTTAATACATAAATAAATCTGTTTCCTACTATCCCTTTGCTCTGAAAAATGCCATCACGAAAGAATAAGGTAATCAATGCTTACTTTAGTCAAGTCAAGAAGAGCAGAGCATGACGCTCAGAGATAAAGAAAGCAGAAAAGAAGAATGGAATGGCAAAAGAGTCTTTTTTTCTAATTTCTTGACCAACTCAGGAAGAAAGAAAATGTCTAAGGAGGGGAGAATATGACTTCAGCTCATTCTCATAATCAGAAAGAAAAAACATGTACAGAAGAACAATGAGATTCTTGATGAAAGTTCAAGGAATGGTCAAAAAGAAAATGAGCCTGGAAGAAAAGCTTTAAGTGGTTTTTGTTGTGTTTTGCCTCATCTAATTTTGTATAGGTCTACAGCTAACTAAAGTAACCAACAGGTTTTTGGAGTCCTTTCTGAAGACTAAGGGGTGTGGCTGACATTCTCACCTCAGCCGGTGAGCTAGAATCCCTGCAGATTCAAAGAGGGGAAATGAGCATTTTAGGGCCTGATTCACCTATTCACATCAAAAGTATTTTTTATGATGAGATAAATAATGCTCTAGAAATATTTTTTTTTT
>VYZW01009021.1:63063-110516 GCA_013401315.1 Balaeniceps rex | reverse complement strand
GGTCTTTTCCAGCCTTAATGATTCTGTGATTCTATGAAAGAGACATTGAGATGGAAACAGAGCCCCAGACTTTATCTGAGGAGAGATGGAAGATGTTCCGTTAAACACCCTGGGCCAACAACATCCTGCGTCGCCGGCCAGGAAACCTCCAGAGGAGCACGGCAGCTGACAAATAAATACCTGCCTGCAGCCGCGAAGAGAGCACAGGTGAATAAACATCCCCCTCCGTCATTAGCGAGGAAGATGCTGTTTCGGCGGGGATGTGAGGCAGACAGCAGCAGCAGCTCGGACCAGGGCTGGGGATGCTCGGTGGGGATGTCACGGTTGCCGTAAAGCTTTGAAGAGCACTGGGGTCTGCGCGTGTTTTCGGCTGCAAATGGCCCTTTCTGGGTGCTAAACCTGCACCCCGAGCGACCCGCTGGGGTTTGCTGGGCATCGACCCTGTGGTCTCCCCAGCGCACGGCAGAGCCTGCAAAGCCAGGAGCCCACCATGGGCGCGGGAGGGCTGATGTGCCACCACCGTGGGGACTTTGCATTGCTTTCAGTCTGCGGGAAAGGTTTTCAGGAGGGTTGGCTCTATCTCAGCATGGCCCGTGCCCTGCAGCCGCGTTTTTGGGGTAGCCGAGCCCAGGCACAGCAGGACCAGGTCTCCTCTCCATCCCATGCCACAGCAGCCTGGCATCCCCATCGCCCACCCTGCCCTGGGGGACCCTCGTCCTCCCCTCCGGCAGAGGGGTGTCCAGGGGAAGGGGGGGTGTTTTGCCTGGAGCCGGTGGGTGGCACTGCGGCCCCGCAACGCCGCCACGGGCACTGACATCGGATCCAGGGTGTCAGCCCTGGACTGCACAGTGTCCCTGCACAGACCGCCCTGGACACAGCCTCAGCTGGCGTGGAGGGACTCCGGCACGTCCCGGGGGCTGCCGGCTGCTGGTCCTGGGTGTCAGCACCCAATGACTCTGCCCGGGGCCCTGAGAGCACCCAGGGAGTAAGGTAAGGGGCCACGCTGCTTCGGGGGAGCGTGCACCCAGCTCCGCACGTGTCCCAAGGCTTCAACAAGAGCTGGGACCCCCCAGGGTCCCCTTCGGCAGTGCTGGCCAGGTGAGGGTTAATCAGGGATGGGGTTGGGAATAAGGCTCAGGGCTGGGAGAGCTGTGCCTTTGCCTGTTGCTTCTTTCCCTGCCTGCATCCCCTGCCCCTCCGCGGGCTGCCAGGTCACCCTGCTTGGGTGCCGAGGGTGACCCCAATGCCCGTGCCCACACCCGCTCCTTCATCCCTGCTCCGGGATGCGCCCGGCTCTGCGGCTCGGGGAGTTCACCCCACAAATGTCCCTTCCCCGCGCCCCGGCTTGCCAGCACAGCTTGTTTCCACCCTGCCCTGCGTGGGCAGCGCTGACTCTGCCCAACTCCTGCCTGTGCAGAGATCAGCCAGAGCTGGCCCCACAGAGCCCCACGGATACAGCCAGCCCCACAGCAGGGCAAGGGTCTGGATGTGCCCGGCACCGGTGCCTTCGGGGGAAGGCGCAAGCCCAGGCACCTCAAACACCCCAGGGTCCCCGCAGGCTGTGCCAAGCATTGCCCCTATCCCCCCCGTCACCCCAAGGGCACGGTTTCTGCTCCCAAATCAGTGTTGCGAGTACCCCGGGGTACTCCAAACTCCCATTCCGGCTGGGATTTGCAGGCAGAGCTATGCCCTCGTGCCTGCGCCCCGGGGTGCCCCCGGCTTCCAGAAGGGCAGGAGCCACATCCCGGGATTTCCACCCTCGTGTGCCTCGTGAGCCCCAGGTTTGCTCAAGGCTATGTGCAAAGCAAAAAAAAAGACCAGCGCGGCTTGCGCAGGCTCCGTGGCGGTGACACGGCTGGGTTTGGGGCAGCTGGCAGCTGATGGCACCCACCGAGCATCCCCTGCATTTCCTGCTGTGGCCAACGGAGCAAGTGGCAAGTCCCCACAGCCACAGCGGGAGGACGGCCCCGTCCCTGCCCTCCTCGCCGGCTGCTGAAACCACTGACCGCCGGACACACGGGGGATGCTCTTTGCCCACGGGTACGGGCTGTTGCTTTGCTGTTGAGCTCCCGACGGGCTCCCGGCACTCTCTGTCCTGGTTGTAGCGATCCCCTGGGAGCCAACATGGGGCTCTTCGCTCCCTCCTTCCCTTGGCTTTAGCTGCTCTGAGCCCGGCCTGGGCTCCAAGCCAGCAAAAAAGAGCCGTGGGGTTGATTTTTAATTGGAGAAATCAAAGTTACGCTTCCCAAAGCACACCTTCGGCATCTCCCTGCAGTCCCACGCTGCACGACCTCTCCCTCGGGAGCTGAACCCGGTCTCCCGGGATGCCGTATTTACACCGCCTTGAACAGAAAAGGAAAATTATTGAGTGAAAAGCAGAATCGAGCCAAGGATCTTTACTTCCCAGTTCCCTGGGTGCTCAGATCCGCAGTCTTGGCCCCGTTTTTATTGATCGCACGGGATGCCGGCGAGCACAAGGAGCCCCACGGGTGAGGGGCTGGAGGCAGGGAAAGGCGAATTGCCATGGGAACGCGCCAGCGAGGGGTGCCAGGCCGGGGGGGTGGGTGCTCCAGCTCAAATAAAGCCCACGCCAGCATGGGAAAGTTGCTACGGGGCATTTTGGGACCAGAGGAGCAGCAGAAGTGTTGCACGGAGCCGGCTGTGTTGGAGGGGCGATGAGTCCCCTCTGACCAGGCTGGGTGCTGGGGTGGTTGGTTCACCCCCAGCGCAACCCTGTGCGCCCCAAAAGGGGTGAGCCCGGCAAGCTGGGCACCCCTCCACGCTCTCCTCCCAACCCTGGGTGCCCTCTGTGCACCCTACACAGCCGTGCGGCGACCTGGGCATGCAAAGAGCACCCAAAGGCCCCATCAGAAGGACAAGAAGGGAGATAACCACACCATCAGCCTCCCTTTTGCACCCTCCCGTGCCACCCTAGTCTGGCTCAGACCCACGGGGGTCCCCCTGGGCAGGGTGTGCGGCAAGGGACACGGGGTGAGGCATGCCGGCGTCGAAGCGGGGTGACCCCGCATGGGTGCCGGCCGTCCCCGCCATCGGATGCTCCTGGCATGCAAAGAAACACGGTGCCGGTGCAAAACGAGAGGGTGGGCATGGGGGGAACGAAGCAGAAATGACAGATGCCCCTCGCTTGCAAGCAAGAGGAGGAGCCATGGCCGGTGCCGGTGCTGCACGACGGGAATAACACTCGCAAAGAGCCACCGGCTCAGAGACCACGTTGGCAGCGCGGTTGGCACCGACCTCCCCCCCGCCCTCGCAGTTGTCCCGCTGCTCTTCCCAATCGCCTGTCACTTCTGGGAGAGAGAGATGGGGAGGTGCTGGCCAGGGTCCCTTCCCACCTCCCCACGTCCCGTTTAGTGCCAAAGCCAGCCCGAAGCCACCTCAACATCTGGGACACCCTGCTCCGCCACCATGACCGCGCTGGGTGGCCGGCGTCCCGGCTCGGGGCACGGCCGGGGTGGCCGCGGCGCAGGGGGGGTCCGGGCACGCGGGACCCCGGTAGCGCTGAGCGATGCGGCCGCGGGGGTTGCAGGCGCCGCCAGCCCCGTGATTGGCGCGGCGGGGGACGAATGCCACAGCTGAGACGGGCCGAGGCTACCTGAAGGACCCCGCATGTCCTCAGGTTTCACTCATGACCATCTGACAGCAGCAGCAGCTGCTCTGCCAACAGACGCTCGCCGAGCCAAAGCCTCCAGGAGTCGAAGGAGAGGGAAATTCTGGCCCTGAAAGGTCTCTCCTCGGGATTTTGCTCTCTCCACCCAACAGTAAGTACCGGGTTCAGCCCTGGGCTGATGCCAGGCCACCGGGCAGGGTCTACGGGGTCTTGGATGTCCCCAGGTTTGTCATTCTCGCTGTGCCCGGAGCCGTGCAATCAATGCCGGGGGCTTCACCGTCGGAGCGCTGGAGGCGGATGGGAGCGGGACAGCCCCCGCGGTCGCTGGGGTGGTGTTTAGGGCTGTGGGCACCCGCCGGACCCCCCCGCATGGAAAACAGCCCGGGACGGGGGGTGAAAGTCCCTTCAAAGGCACCGGCAGGGCGCGGGGACAAGGGTGTCAGCAGCCACCAGACCCTCGGTGGCCACGGGACCTGTCACCGGGATGAGAGGGGACGGTGGGGGATGTGACGGGCAACCGGTTTCTGAGCCACCTTCCCACCCAGAGGAAGGGAGCTACAGGCAGGGCTTAAAAGTCACAAGTCGCCTTTCTCCTGGCTTCTCCTCCTGGAGATCTAAATATAAACCTCGGCTTGGCCAAGCCAAGGTTGCAGGAAAGGTCTGCAGGGTGCTTCGCAGTGTCTCCTTTCGGGAAGGCGCCCGTCCCCGCCGAGCCCCTGTCCCCCGCCGGGGAGCGGGGAGGGACCCCCATGGGGACGGCGGGAGGAGGTGGGACCCCTCTGCCGTGCCAAAACGGCGGTGACGGGGGGGACACGGAGGTGGAGGCCGTCATTCCCCCATCCGCACGCGGGTGCGCACACAGAGCCAATGGCTTTGGGGTGCCGGGGAGGCAGGGTGGGGTTCAGGGCTCGCAGCCCCCCCAGGAGCAGCGGAGAAACAGGCAGCGCCAGGGTGGGATTCGGCTCATTTTTTGGGTGCTGAATCCCCACCCACAGCTCTGACCTGGCCACGGGACCCTGCCTGCGGCGGGTGCGTGGGGCTGTGCAAAGCTCCCATCGCTCGCTGCACGTGCAGGGACCGCTGTGCACCCCCAGTGCCATTTCGGGGTCTATCCAGAGCCAACTGGCCACCCTGGTCCCCCCATCCCTGGCAACAGCACCCACCCCGCTCGACCAGATCCTGCACCGCTGCTCTCTCGCTCCCCGGCGCCGGTGCCGAGTCGCAGAGTGAAGTTTGCAGACAAGCACAAACATTTCCTCCCCTGCCCACACCGCCGCTGCCAGGGGTGCGGGGGCTCAGCCTGGGCACGCAGCGAGCAAAACGCGGGGCGGAAGATCTAACGGCGGGCATCGGCGAGGGGCAGCAATTCCGTAAAACCCTGGGGACAGCGGGAGACCCCGGTCGGCCTCGTGATACGGGGGAGATCCTGCACACGCAGCTGATGGATGCTGGAGCTGCCTCCTCCAGTCCTCGCTAGGAAAATGCCTGAAAAGGGCATTTTTATGGGAACTGGTTAAAGAACACGGAGTCCTGCCTTGCTTTGGCTGTGTTAATACGTAAACAGCATTTTCTATTTTCCGCTGCGGGCGTAAGGGTCTGGTGAGCATCGTTTAGGGCAAAAGGGCCCCGTGGAGCCGCTCGGGCAGCTGCGTCTTCGCTCGGGGAACCTTGCTGGATCGAGGGGTAGGAGAGCGAGCGGCAGCAGGTAACGACGAGCCGGGCAGCAGCGTTTCTGTGTTCGGCAGGTTGGACTAACGAGGTCATTTATACGGAGGGGAGGAAGGGGGGGAGAATGTGGCGGATGCTTTGGGGAGTTATGAGGGCGAAGATCCCAGCTATAGCTCCGGAGATGCCGGGGAGGGTGCTCAGCCTCTGTGCCTGTCTGTCTGTCCAGCTGCCTCCCTCCTTGGTTATTTATACAGCCCTTGCGAACGTCTCAGCTTTGAGTCCCCCTCATCCAGATCCAAACGGATTTGAATGAGATCCCTCGGGAGCTGGAGGGCAAGAGCCGAGGTGTGGGGCTCAGCGCCCGGAGCTGGGCATGGATGGGGAGGGCTGTGCAGGTGCCCCGTCTTGGTCCTGGTTTGCACGGCGTCTGGTACGGGGTATTGGGGTGCGGAGCCTGGGAAAATGGGATCCTCCAGCCCCAGGATGCTGCAGGGACCACGATATTGCAAATCCCACGGGAGCATCAGGTCTGGGACCCGCTCCCAGCGCTGCTCACCGGTGATCCCCACGGGAGCCGGTGGGGCCGTGTCCCTCCTGGCATCCCTCGGAGGTGGCTGCATCTCCCCCCGCCGCCATGGCCCCCGAGTCTGGGGGACCCCATGGGGGGTGGCAGGTCCTTACAGCCCCACGCCGCCCTCCCTTCCCCCACGTTGTCCCCTCGCTGCCTTCACCGCACCGCTCAGATCTTTTCTAAGCCTGACATGAGAGCTGCTGGCAGGGAGGAGCGGGAGGTTGGATGACACCCGAGTGCAGGCGGTGGGCAGTGGGCAAGCGCAGGGTCCCCGCTTTAACCCTTCCCCGCCTGCCCGAGCCTCCAGCGCAGCCAACCCCACCCTAAAATAAACCCAAGCAGCCATCCGCCCCGGTGTCCCCTTTCCAGCAATCCCCTCACGGGGGGTCAGTAGGGACAGCGGGATGGAAAGGCAGCGGGGACGGGGTGGTACCCCCCGCCGCATCCCCCGGCCCCAGGCAGGAGGGGGTTAGCGCGTTGCTGCAGGATGTTGCAACCTCCTATTTCCATCTGTGGCCCAAGAGAGTATCTGAGGACTTCACAGCTTCCAGCCTATGCACGCCACCCCCGCCTTCAGCACATCGAGGTACCCTTGGCAGGGCTGCGGGCGGACGGGCATCGCAGTGCTGGCGTTTGAGTAAATTCAGGTCAATAACGGTCGGTGAATCGTATGAAATGAATTTCCGTGCCGCTCACGATGCCACTTGCAGGAGTGGAGGCGCCTCTGCAGGGCACGTAGTTTTGGGGGGGTTAGTGGTTTATGTCCTGGGCTCCCCTGGTGTCCCCTCAGCATGGTCAGCGTTCAGGATCTGGCTCTCCAAAGGAAGCCAGCGATGACATGGGCTCGGCTACATCTTTGCGAGGAGCTGGGGAAGGGAGCAGCACCTTCTCTGGCACGTGCAGAGCACCCATCGCGGCTGGGGCCCCGGCGAAGGTGCTGCCGCAACGCGCCGTGAAACACGGGATCGTGCATCGCATCCTCCTCCCCCTCCTCCATGTAAATCCCCCGAGCACCGGCGCAGCCCTCAGCTCGTGGGTGTCCTTGTCCCAAAGCGCGGCAGGGGGTGGGTTGGCTGCCGCCAGGAAAGGGGCTGGAGAACGTTGGGGACCTTCTCTTGGTCTGCCCGAGGAAAGCAGCATCCCACAGGAAGAAAGCAGCGGAGCAGCAGCATTCCCACAGCAGCCGAGTCATTCAGCAAAGACCTCGACTGGCGCTTAAAATCAAGTGTACGCTTTTATACGTGGCCCACGCACCGCTGTTGCTGCTTTAGAGTGACCTTGGCTGGTCGGGACCAACCTGGGGGACCGTGGTGGCAGCTGGAGAACATGAACTTGCTGCAGCGTCTCAGTCCCCCTGGTCTGGCTGGGGAAAGGCATCCACCAGCGCCGGGCTGGCTCTGGGGTTGTTTCCCAAGGGCTTTCGACGGACCATCCCCTTGCTCGGCATCGGGCAAGTTGCAGGCAGCACGGCTTCACCCGGCTCCCCGGGATGACGGGATGCTTGGAAGCATCCCGCATTCCTGCCGGTGCAGTTGGCTTGGGCCACGCTTCAGGCAAAGGAACAAAATACGCCGAGAGGAGGGTGAAAAACCGCGGTGGTGACCGGAGATGACATGGGGGGACGTGTCGCTAACGGGAGCCAGTGGTGCTCACCGGGCTCGGTGGGGGAGAGGCTGGTGTTTGAGCCACACAACCCATGGGATTTCCCAGCCGAGCGCTTCAAAAAACTCAGGAATTCAAAGCATAATGCTGGAAAATGAAGAATTAATTTTTTTTCTCGCTCTTTAAGTCTTCCGAGCCCACCGCTATTTGAAAATAGAGTGGGAATACGATTGGGGTGACTCTGGATTTTTTTACTGGTGTTATTTTCTTTTCCTGAAAACTTAGCACTTTAAAAAAGAGCAGCCTAAAACCGCAGCCAGTTTACGGTGGGCTCAGAACCGCCGCGGTGGTGGAGATCCAGCGTCCCACGGCAGCGCTGGAAGAGGCGTTTTGTCTGCAGAAGAAAATTTGAGAGACTTCGCGTATCTTCCCAGATAGTCTTGGGAACGCAGTTATGGCAGAGCATTAAGGGACGACAAAATATCTGGGGGTAGTAAACATCAGACTCTTAAATAGCACATCATCGTGTTACAGAAAGGGACGTAAACTTGTTTATAAAACGGCTAATTTTGCCTGGCGGAACCGCAGGGCGTTTATCCCAGTAAACTGCTAGAAACTCATATAATCTCGAAAACGCTAATGCAGCTCCAGGCCCTGCGCTGCACGCCGATAAATCGCCCATGTGCACGGCTTAAAGCCGACCTCTCCACCCCCCATGCTATTTGTGGGCAGAGAAAAACCCATTTCACATCAGATTTTTTCCATTTCCTCACTTTTTTTTTTCAAAACCTGGAGAAAATACGATAGCAAATAAACACCCCGTAGGATTTTTTTCAAGCCGTGACATCCCTAGGACCATGCCGGAAGGTTTTTTTTCTACAACCATCAGACTTCACAACAAAACACCGCGTCACCCCGCGCACGCAAGCGTCACCGAAAAAAAAAAAAGCACAAATATCCCGAAGCTCAGACAAAACCCGCCGCAGCAGGGGGCTGACATCGCCTCCGGCATCGCAGCCTGCACCCGGTGGGGTTTGGAGCTGTTTGGGGTCCCTCTGCCCTGCCAGGCGTGGTGGCAGGATTTGGCCCTGCTCCTTCTCCTTTCCCCCACGGTCCCATCACCGGGGCTGAGCAGTCGGGTGGGTAGAGGTGGGAACGCAGAGGGGACAAGGGGTCTGGTATTTAATCATCCCCATAAAGCTCCCTGTCCTCCGTAGACCTATAAACGCTGTCCTGACGGCACCGAGTGTCCGTGCCCTTGGGCTGGGTTCTCCCGGCAGCAGGTCTCCGAGCCCATGTAGTTTTGTGGGGTTTAAAACCTATTTAACGCACGCAGGGGTGGAGAAGGGACCTGTTATGGGGGGGCTTCATGGGGCACACAGCGGGGTTGGGAGAGCGAGACCCACGGCGCGGCCCCGGGGGCCCTCCTGGGCGAGCGAGGCGGCCGCCACGGGGATCGGCAGCGTGGAGGATGGACGGTGATCGCAGCAGCGCTGGGGATGCACGTGACTGAGAACCCATCGCTGAGCCGTGACTCATCCCTAAACCCTGCGGTCCCAGCTGGTCCCCGTTGCACCATCCTGCCCCACCCTGGTGTCCTCACGGGGATAAATAAGCGAGGGATGGAGAGGGTTGGGTTGTCCTGTGTGTGGTCAGCCTCTAGGTGCTGGCTGGGTTGGAAGTGGTGTGTCCCAGGAGGAACTGGGGTGCAGGTAGCAAGGAGGGGTTGCTGCAGGATTGCGCTTTTCGTGTGCTGCGATGGCTTTGGGTTGTGTGCGCGACAGGGTCTGGTTTCCAGAGCTCTTGAGCTGCTGGGTGCTGGTTTATCAAACCTGGCGTTAACTTCTTGAGCTACGAGCGTGTGGGGCAGCTCTGGGCTCCCGGGCACCGGCTCTCGCTGGCTTTGGTGCACGGGCTCCTTGTTTCCACGCTAATCCCTGCTGCAGGGAGTCCCCCCTGCGCTGAGCATCACCTGGCTCTGCTGGTTCTTGGTGAGTGAAGCTGGTTTACGCTTGCCGATGACCGTTCAGGTTGTCTTCTATCTCGGTCTTGTGTTCCTATCAGCACCTTCTGGGGTCTTTCCAGAGTATCTCCTGTTAGAGGATGGATCTTGGGGGCAGGTTTGCAGATGGGTAAGGGCAGCTCCTCCAGATGTGTTCAATGGTCTTGCTGCAACGCTGAAGATACTCGGGGGTCCCAGTGCTGTCTTTTGGGTATCCACAGAGCTGAGGTCTTCCAGCAGCAGCATGTCTTCACCTGAGACACCCCGGTCATACCTGTCTTTGTTAACCCACCCCTGAATATGGTGGGGGAACAAGTGCATCTCTCTGGGCTTACCAGGCTGGGGGACTCTGGCTTTGCAGGTGCTCTCCCAGAGCAATGCCCTGGGAAGGGAGGAACAGAGCCCTGGCGCCTGGGTGATGGGCTGAGCCCAGCACCTGCATGGGTTGGCAGGATGGGGAGAGGCCCCGGACCACCCTGCGTCCCCCACAGCCACATGTCTGCACGCAGCAGCTGAGGAAGTCCTGCCCGCTCTTCCTCAGCCCTCGGGAGGTTATTTTCTGTGCAGGGACGAAGTTCCAATTCTGGATGGGGTGGCTTTCCAAGCAGTCTCGGACAGGACCCCGTCATCCTTCCGTCTGTCCTGATTATACAGAACCTATTACGCAGCATCTCTGGTAGCTTCCAAACCACCCCTGTTATTTTGGAGGCTGATTCATTTGTGTGGCCTCAGAGTAGCAAAAATATCAGAGGAAACTGAATTTCTATCAGTGAAGGCCGTGCGCTCCTGGGCAGGGAGCTGCTCCCAGTTGCCTGCTGGTGATTGCCGACGCTGAACTGGGGGGCGAGATGCTCATCCGTGGCGTGCCAAGGTGTCGGACGTGGCTGGTGTGTCCAAAAGCCACAGCTCAAGTGTGTCACGGTAAAAAGGAGTTATCCAGCTTAGCTGAGAGTCCAAAACTTAAGAAGGCAATAAATCACAGAATCTTTTGGTTGGAAAAGACCTTTAAGATCATCGAGTCCAACCGCCCAAATAGCAGGTCAGAGCTTCGTGGAGATGTTTTAAGTGACTGATTTCTTAGTGGGAAAGCCGATGGGGCAAGAGTCTGCTTTTAATAAGGGACTTGGGGGGACCCAGGTCCTGGGGAGAGCTGGGGCTGAGCCCCACGGGACCATGGGGGTGATTTGTGCCCGGGGCAGCAGCTGTTGCTGCACCCGAACTGCTTCTACCTATGGGAGGCGCAGAGAGTTTGATCCCTGTTATTTATAGCGGCCGCTGTCAATGTGCCAGGCTGTGCCAGCCCGGAGCGGAGGGGCCGCTCGCCCCGTCCTGGCAGCCGGGGGTGGCTGGTCCCAGGGTGAGCCGCTTCGCTTGGGGCGGTGGGACCTGGCTGTCTGCCGCACGCACTGGTGTGGGAACTGGGCTCGCTGGGGGAGAGAGGGGTGCTGAGCCTCGACCCCCGCGGAGCCTGCGTTTGGCTCTTGGTTCCTTCTCTTTTGGGAAGCAGCGATCAGCCGGGGATGCCGATGGCTCCAGCACTGCGGCGTGTGGGAGCTGGACTTAGGGTTAAATCCTGACTCTGCTCCCTGGGGTCATCCTGCTATCTCGGGGTGGCCACAACGGGGTCAGAGCAGGACCAGATGTTGCAAAAGACCCCAAAAAGCCACAAAGCGTTTCCATGCCAGGGCAACATCCCTTTTGAGGACCCCCTGCTTAGCCTTTGGCACCGCTGCCAGCCCCCAGCATCTCCCCCTGTGGCTGCAAGTCCATGCCCGGTGCTGCCAGGGGCTGCTCCATCGGCAGCCAGCGTGGCACGGCACGACAGCTTCAGCCCGGCGAGAGGAAGAGGAGGCATGAGCCGAAAGCAAAGCTGGTGCTGCTCGCTCGAGCTCCCCTCCTGCGCTCGCTCCTGCCGGGGGAGGAATGAGCAGCGTCATGGGGCTGCAGAAACCTGACTCCTGCGGTGATCGCTGGTGGCAGCTGGAGGCACAGCCACCTCCGCCGGGACCGCAGGCCGGGCGCAGCAAGCGGGGACAGGGCGTTGCTGGGGGTTTGGAGGGGCAGCACCCAGCGGGAGGCTCCAGGGAAGATGTGGACCATGCAGCACCCCACGCCCCGAAGCCTTGGAGAGCAGCGTGCTGCTGGAGGGGCTGGAGCCCTGCGGAGCGCTGGCGTGGCCCGTAACGCAGACTTGCCCTAACAGCTCTGCAAAACCCCATTTCCAGGGAAATTGAGGCTGCCTGGACCAAAAAACTCCTGTGAGTCCTCGGAGTCCCCAGGAGATGGGGTGGGTTGGTCCCCCCATGGGCGCTCTGGGTCCTGCTCGTGCATTCCCGGTGGGACTCGGGGCGATAGAGCCGGACGCAGCCCCGTGCTTTTGGCTTGAGCTTTGAGGCCGCTGGTATCAAGGGAATGCAAAGCGCAGGTTTCCAGAGCCGCTCAAGTAGAGCGTGAAATCGGTGTAAATCCAGAATAACTCTGGATGAGCAGCGGTACCCGCTGCCATGGGCGCCATCCCCTCCCAGGGACGTAGGGTGGCAAAAATTCCCTTTGTCCTTGCTTTGAGGAGGTCCCAGCCGTGGGGTCTGGCAGGGCTGGGGCGAGATGGGGCTGTGCCCCTCTGGGGTAGCTCCTCCGGGCTCTCTGTTTTGCGGCGTTTTGGGCAACAAGCTGGGTTGTGGGCAGTGCTGGACTCCGCTTTGCAGTGATGTGACTCAACTTATCCTATTAGATAACCCCGTTCAGCAAGGACAAAACTCTCCCTCTTCCAAAACTGGTTTAAATACAAAAATTGGTGCTCTTGCCCCTTGATTTTTATTTTTTTTTAAAGGTTGGCCTCTTCCAAAAAGCAGCAAGTTGCTCCCATCCCTCTACCAGCCGCATTTTGAACGCGCAACAACACGGAGCCACGAAGGGGCTGTTCAAACGCTGTGATGAAGGTGGTCTCTGCCCGAGAGATGCTGCAGCTGGGGGCCGGTCCCTGCTTCATCCCTGGGGCTGGATGCGATGGGGATGAGCAGCAACATCCCCCCCCCAACACTGTGCTGCTGTGGGGATCGCCTGCCCTTGGCAGAAGCAAATCCATTTTGCGCCCCGAGATTCAATTTGGCAGCGACAGCGAGGGAGCGTAGTGGTTTCTAAAATGCAGTTATCCTGCGCTGCTTGAAATCGATACCTCCCTTTGCCGTCGCTTTTATCGCTCGGTTTTATAATCGCCACAGGAATGCGTCGATACTGTTACGCACCTGGAGCCTCTCTTCCCATCAGGGCTATAAATGCCCGGTTCTCCTTAATTACAAAAAGCTGAAGGTTTCCAGCTCTCAGCATGGCCGCGCTGGGGCTGTGAGGAATATTGATCCTAAAGCTTTTTCGGGCACAGGCGCTCAGCAGCGTCGCGTAAAGTTTTGGTGCACGGAGGAGCCGCCGCTTGCCAGTGGGATGCTCATTTTGGGGAGGGTGAGGCACAGGGGTGCATCTATCCCGGTATCCCCGCAAAGCGGGATGGGGTGTTAGGTGTATTGGGGTGATCTCTGATAAAAACTGGTGTTTATGGGTTGAACGGATATCGAGGCGAAGCTGAGGCAAGGTGACTCAAAGCAAGAAGCGTTCTGGTGTCTAGGAAGCCTTTGCCAGGCGTTTTGGCCTCGCTCAGGTCACGGCAGCCTGTTCCTCTGGGTGCAACCACTCGTCTGGTCCCCGCTTTGCTCTCTCCAACCCTTTTTGTTCTTCTGCTGCTCAGTGGAGCCGCCCTTATCCCTCCCAACTGGCCCATCCTCTACTCCTGGCTGGGCAGTCATCCCGATCTCTGTAACATTAGAAAGTGCCGTTATTGCCTTGGTTTTTGGCTCATGACAAGCCTTTAACCCCTTCTTCTCGGGAGCAGAGCCATCCGGCGCTGCGTGTTACTCATCTTCCCTACGGACGGGTGCTGTGAGATGGCCGCTGACCCCGCAGCCCCGAGCTCCGTTGGCTGAGGAACCTCTTGCTTTGAGCACCGCAGGTTGCTCGCACGAGGTGCGGGGGGAAAGCTGCCGACGCCTTGCAGCCTATCGCAAAGGGGTGACGGCTGGAGCGGTGCCAGCGATGCCGAAGGTGTTTTGTTTTGTTGAACAACCCTGTCTAGGTTGTGAAATTGCACGTCTAACAGCAGCCAGCTGGTGCCAGGGACACCGACTGCTCCGCTCATACGGTGCTCAACCTGACGGTGCTCTTTGATCCGAGGCTGGATGGGGGCCTGGGAGGAGAAGGAGCGCACGGGGTGCTCCGTCTGCAAGCGATCCGTGCATGATAATCTTTCTTGCAAGTTCCATATTTCTGCAATAAACCTGTTTGCAAAAACCCGCCAAGATCCTGCCCTCACCTGGCTTCAAGGGCTGAGCAAAAATGCCCCAAAACGGCACCAGCCGGCATTGCCTTTTCAGCCCCCCTCTCCCCAGCAGGCTGGGCGCAGGCGTCCCGGGAGCAGAATGAGAGGATGGCCGGCCTGCCGCACATCCCGGGCCCCGAGAACCTCCGTCCCTTCACCCCCGCCTCGCTGGCCGCCATCGAGCAGCGCATCGCCGAGGCAGAGGCGCTCAAGGTAAAGCGGCAGCAAGTGGAGCTGCCCGAGGAAGAGGAGATCAAGCCCAGCAGTGACCTGGAAGCCGGCAAGAACCTGCCCCTCATCTATGGTGACCCACCACTGGAGCTCATCGGGACCCCCCTGGAGGACCTGGACCCTTTCTACAAGGATAAGAAGGTGAGGGGCAGAGCTTAGCCCACGGGTAGACCTGGCATTAAATGTAAGTCCCAAGAAAAAGACCAAAGCATGGACCTCCTCTGCTTTCCACCATGCCCCAGGGTCTCACTTGAGCCCACCTTGGTCCCAGATTGCTGTGGTTGCTTCTCCTCCAAAGCAGAGCATCTGTTCCTTCACAAAGTCCCGAGCCTTTGGAGATCCAAAGCACACAAGGAGGTCTCGCCTCTAATGGCCCACTTGATCCGTGGGTGTTTCGAGGGTGTGCAGAAGGCCTAACCCATCTCCCTCCTCTCTTTTTCTCCACAGACGTTCATAGTCCTCAACAAAGGGAAGTCCATCTTCCGCTTCTCGGCGACCCCTGCCCTCTACCTGCTGGGGCCCTTCCACCCCATCCGCAGAGGAGCCATCAAAGTGCTTATCCATTCATATCCTTGCCCTCTGTGATGCTGCTCCATTGCCAGGTCAAACCCTGATGCTCAGAGGGCAAACAGCCCTGGGAGAGGGTTGAGAGAAGCGTTTCATGATGCTGTGGTCAGCAAATCTCCTGGGCTGGCCCCCACCATGGCCAGGACCCACTGCCCAGCCATCCCAGTGCTTAGGTCCCTTCCCAAGGAGTGCTTGAAGGCTTTGGGCACCTTGGTGGCACCAAGAGCTCGGTCTTGGTTGGAGAAGGGAGGAATCAGTTTGATCGGAGAAGGCAAGAAATGCAGGTGGTGGAGCTTCCTCAGAAGAGGTTCAAGGTCTCTGAGGTCTGGAGAGACTCGGAAAGGAAGGAAAATGTTTACAGGTCAGGGGGTCCTGTCCCATCTGGGAAATGGGTGAACTGGGGTGCTCAAAGGATGCTGTGGGAGAGGGAAGGCAGAGGAACCAAGACATTGGGGTACAGGGAAGGAGGAAACTTGGGCAGCGCTGGGGCTTTTGGCGTGAGACAAGCAGGGATGGGAAGACAGGAAAGGACCCCAGGAGCAAGAGGGGCACTAGGATGGGTGGGAAATGAGGCCAGCAGGGCTTGGTGGCAGCAGGGCTTGGTGGCCAGGAGGTAGGAGGAAAAAGAGGGGGTGTTTGTGGCGGAGGGATCAGGCAATTGGGGAAAGCCGTATCCTGGGCTGATGGAGAGGAAGGAGCACGGGACAAGAAGGGAGGCAGAGCCAGCACCACGGAGATGGGGAGGGGAGCAGAAAGGGTGGGCAGGGGCCAGGACCATGCATGGAAGCAGGGGGACTAAGGGGGAAGTTAAGCACAGGACTGTGCCAGGAGAGAGCTGCAGGAGGAGCAGGTCAGGGCATGGGACCAAGGTGGGAGACGGGACAAGAGGAGCAGGGGTGCTTGGCTTCATAACCGTGTGAAGGGGGCAACCTAGGCAACAGCCACAGCAGTTCTCCTTGACCAGGTCTTAAATTATTCAGCATGTTCATCATGATCACGATTTTAACCAACTGCGTGTTTATGACGCTGAGCAACCCCCCGGCGTGGTCCAAGAACGTGGAGTAAGTCCCTGCCTCCCGCGACCTCCCCCAGCCATGGGGGCCATCCCAGCTTGGCCATCCTCAGGAGGGACGGGGCCAAGAGAGAGGGGTGTTGGGATCCAGGCACCCTTCAGAGGAGGAGAGGTGCCATTGGGAGGTGCTGGTGGCCCTCTTGATCTCAGAAGGGATGTCTGCGCTCTGCGTTGGGCATTGCAAAGAGTGGGAGAGTTTCAGAGCTGCCCAAAATCTGGTGGGGTCCCTGTGACAGGAGATCACTGCAGAGCAGGTTGGGTCGGGTCAGCGGTGGTAGTTTGGAGAGGCTGAGCAGATCCACCAGTCCGAGGAGCATGGACAACCAGCTCCAGGTGAGAAGGGGAAAATCCGACATTTTCTGCTGTGGTTCTGCACGATCAGGTCTCAGCAGGGTTTCACAGAGAGCGTGGTGGTGTTGGGACATCAGCAGGGATCAGAGGTGTTGCAGAAGAGTCACCAAAGGGATTGGTACCTCAAGATGTCCCAACTCACCTTACAAAGTGAGGTGAAAACCTCCCCCAGTGCTGAAGCACCCCAAGAACCCAGCAGCCCATGACCATGAGCCCCCAAACTCAGGTCCCCAGGATGGGTCCCACTGGTGGGGTTGGACAAAACCTCATCCTGAGCTGGCCCTTGGACCCAGGTGAGCATCCCCTGAGTCACCGTTCCCGTTCCAGATACACCTTCACTGGAATATACACCTTCGAGTCCCTCATCAAGATACTGTCGAGAGGCTTCTGCATCGACAGCTTCACATTCCTGCGGGACCCATGGAATTGGCTGGACTTCATGGTCATCTCAATGGCGTGAGTTTGGTGGGACGGGGTGAGGATGGGAGGTCTGGCCACTGCAACCGGGGGGGGGACCCTGGGGAGGACGGCTGAGAAACAGGGCGGGTGGGTGCCTGGCAGAACCCTTGACGCCTTTTCCTCTCCTGTCCTGCAGCTACATTACCGAGTTCGTGGACCTGGGGAACATCTCTGCTCTCAGGACCTTCCGCGTCCTCCGTGCCTTGAAAACCATCACCGTGATACCAGGTGGGACTTAAAGAAAGGGTCCCTTCTCCATATCTTCTCCTTCTTTGAGCTCAGGTTTCCCCACGGTTCACAGCAATTCCTTGTTCTTTTGACAGCTCTAAGAGAAAGCGGAGGAAATAAGGTATTCCGTAATTGTAAATAATTTTCCACATAATTCAGCTTTCGGGTCAGGTCCTGCTGATTTTACATCTTGAAATTAGCTGCGCTCACTCAGTTGTTTGGCCAGGGAAAGCCCCTGGTGGCGTTTTCAGGGCTCCTTGGAGATGCCATAAGTGGGTTTGTGCTCACGTTGTGTTTATGGGCTCAATTAACCGATACGCTTTGCTTGGTCCTTGGAGCCGTAAACCCAGTTTTGTCCCCACTGCTGGCTGCTCTGGTGCTAGGGTTGAGATATTTAATGGGTTTTAGTGCAAGAGGCACGCGGCAAGTGTTTGACATCACCCCAAACATCCAGCCTATGGTGTTAGGAGCACGTTATCAAATACCTCTGATGGCCCTTTCCCAAATTTGATGCCGTTTCCACACCCTGCTTTGGTACCACCCAGCGCAAGCGCACAGAAATGATAGGTCGGACCCCTTGAAGAAGCGTGAGATTGAACTGAAAACGGTAATTTCTTGTGGCGAAGAAATTCTTGTGTCCCTGCAGTTTCCAAATCTTTAGCATCGATATTTGGATGGGGTTTTTTTACCTCCATCAAACAGGCTAAAAATTGCATTTCGCAAAACGCAAGCTGCTGCTTCTTTCTGGAATGGCATTGCCCCAAGAGGCTCTGCAGAAATAGCAGTTGCAAAAATAAGCCGTTTGAGAACGGCTGTCCTCAGCAGTTTCCCAACATAGACAAGCCCTCGCAGAACAGGGTTTTACCTAAATAGTTTTGGGAGGGGGGAGCTGGCATAACGACAGGGCTAAAAATCACGCGTCTGTGGAGAATCGCCTCCGCGTGAGAAAGCTCTGTGCTCAGAGCTGCTTTTGAGATCAACATCAGGATGTCCCGGCACCACCCATCACCCGTGTAGACCTCGCGTGATGGGAATGACATCCTCCATGCCAAAAGCCCACCAAGGATCCGTGGGCGAGCCTGCTCTGCAGAAGAAACGGCAACGCGGGAGGGGAGACTTGAGTTAATCCCCATGCTTAATGCAGAATTTGCTTCGTCGCCTTCGCTCAGACGCGTTGGGGTTTCTCCAGCTTGAAGGGATCGGGCTGGAGGGTCCGGCTGGGCTCCCAACCACCCACGGGACAGCAGCGTCTGTGGGGGTGTTGGACCACGGAGGCTTTTCTGGAGCTGAGAGCAGTGCTCAGCATCTTCCAGCTGGGCTGGCAAATAGCTTTTCCATGCGCCACGGCAAAGTGGTTTGGGCCAAAAAGGGCCAGATTGTGGCATTTGGGGAAAACATAAAGCCAAAAGGAATTGACGGCTGCCAGGCTGGGGTGGGCTTTGGGTTGTGATACCCAGGTTAAGGTTGGCACGGGGAGGCTTGGCAGGCTCTGCTTCAAGGGCGACAGTTTTGGGGACAGGGTTCATGCTGCCCAGCGATGTGTGGGGACAGAGGGGCAGCTGGGATGCAACGTGGGGCACGGAGCCGGGGGTCTGAGCGCATGGGGCAAACTTGGTGATACCACGTGTCCCCACCAGATCCAGCACCTTTTGGGAATGCCATAGCACATTCTCCACAATTAGCAAATGAGCGATTAGCTCAGTAGTGATGCCTCCCCCCCAGGGCTGAAGACGATCGTTGGGGCTCTGATCCAGTCGGTGAAGAAGCTCTCGGACGTCATGATCCTCACCGTCTTCTGCCTGAGCGTGTTCGCCCTAATCGGCCTCCAGCTCTTCATGGGAAACCTCCGGCACAAGTGTGTGCGGTGGCCGCCTCTCAACGACACCCTGCTGGGCGATTTTGGGCTGGACAATGACACGCTGGCCAACGCAACGCTCTACGGTAACTTCACCGATGGCATTGCCAGCAACTTCACCAGCAACTACACCAGCAACAGCACCTTTGATTTCGAGGCCTACATCAACGATGAAGGTAAACGCTCGTGCATCCCCTTCTCCATTGACCCATCACCCTGGTTTGCTCCTCCGTTTCCTCCCTCTTCCTCCGTGTCGGACCAAGATGGTTTGCTCACATGGATCTTCCTGCCGAGGCGCTTTGCAGGGAGATGTGGCTGGTGGGTGAAACAGGGGTTGTGCACGCTCACAGGATGGACAGATGGGATCGAATCCTCCTTGCCAGGGAAGATGCAGTCCACCTGGGCAAGCCAAACTCCTCCAGAAAGGTTTCACCATGGGAAGGCCTGGACAAACCAGTGTCTCCATCTCTCCCACTTGCTAGTGAGGGCACAACCTCCCCATCGGGGTGGGCAGCTCTTCCACCTGGCCGGTCACAGCAGGGACACCAAACCCTCCAGGAGCAGATGGGACTTTGGGTGGAAAAGCAGAGGGAGGGATGCAGGAATGACACTTCTCACCCACTTTCACTGCTGCGTCATAGCTGGGTCCTTCCCCAAGTAGCGCTGCGTCCAGTGAGCGTTGCATGCAAGCATGCAACACCACGACAGCCGACAGGAGGGAGAGGTGGGATCAAGCACAGGTCCTCGGACAGGTCTCCAACTTTGCTACTTTCCTACCGCTTCTTTGAAACAAGTTTGGCCCCAAAAAAGTGCAGTGGGTTTTTTGTTTGTTCTTTGGGTTTGGGTTTTGTAAACTCCATGAAAATGTAAAAATCTCAGAAAATCTGCCCGGCAGAGCTGCGCGGTAGTGGGATGCTCCACAGCGATGTTTCACGTCTCGGTTACGGCACTCGGCAGAGCTCAGCAGAAGGTCGGGTTACGTCTCGGCTGAGCTGCTTTGCCCAACTGTACGAGTGGCTCTGGCATTAATTACAGGAAGGCTTCTTGGTAGGGGTGCAAATTCAATATATAGGATCTAACGAGTGCGGTGCAAATAGCAACAGCGCCCTGCGGCCACGCACGCAGGTTAACAGCTGTTGGGGCCGGGCCAGAACCGTATCGCCTGGGGTTTCACAAGCGGGATGTCTCCTCGATGAGCCCACGTAGGTTAAATAAAAGCCTGGTGGCAAGAAGCCAGGCAGAGCCGGGGATGCTTTGAGGAAGCTCCAGAAATCCCTGCGTGGCTCCTGGAAGGGCCGTGTTAGGCGATGCCCAGGATGGGGTCCAGCCGCCCTCTGCCATGTCCTGGGGTGGGTGTCTCCAGGTGCTTGTCTGTGTGTCCCTGGGGGCAGGTGACCTGTGGTGGCACTGCTTGGCAGCTCCCGTGGCGCTGGGTCCGTGCCCAAAGGTGCAAGGAGGAGCTTTAAGGACCCCTGGTCTGTGGGCAGGGTGGGTTCCCCACCAGGTAGGGGCTGGTTGGGATGGGAGCAGCAGGAGGAAGGCGATAGCCATGGAGCAGTAGCAGAGAGTTTCCCCGGGCTTTTTTTGGGACCCCTGCGGCCCCCCATGCTCGGTGCTCCCTGGGAATGCCCTGCTATTTTGTACGTTTTCCCAGCAAAACAGACCAGCCCTGGTCGTTTGACCACACGTCAACCCACCTTCCCAGGAGGCCTGACCCTGGCCAACCCGGCTGTTTCCAGAGCTCTTCATGGGCTTGGGAGCCGCCTAGTTGGGTCGGTGAATCAACGCCGTGAGAGCTCCGAGCTGGTGCCAAGAGTTCAATGCAAATAGCAAAGTCAGCGGAGAGAAGAGAGCCCAGTGCCCAACGCTGGGATTCAGGGAATTCCCCTGACAGCAAAGAGCTGCCAAGAATTTGAAAATCAATGTTTGTATTTATTTAATTTTTTTATGCCTTGCTCTTTCCTCATCTGCAAAGCCAATTTCTACTTTCTGGAGGGAGCTCTCGACGCCCTGCTCTGCGGGAACAGCAGCGATGCTGGGTGAGTGCAGCTTGTGCTGGCGGCCGATGTCCCCCCCCCGGCTCCCCAGGAGGGGACAAGGCAGCCAGCGCAGCCTGTGGGACCACTGATGCTTGGGATGGGACAGGATCGGGGCTGGGAACGTGGCTTTGGAGGTGAATGGTCTGGGAATCCCGACTTGTATCAGCCTGGGGGAGGGGAGCGGTCCGGGCATCCTGGCTGTATCAGCTCTGGGGAAGGTGGTATCGGTCTGGGCATCACGACTGGATCAGCTTGGGCGGGGGAGGTCTGCTGAAGCATCCCAGCACCTCCAGGGACAGAGCGTTTGGCTGCGGGTGCAGGAGGGGCAGCGCCGGGGGCTCACGCCAGCTGCCCCCGCGGCTCCTCTGCTAGGAAGTGCCCTGAAGGGTACCAGTGCATGAAGGCGGGGAGGAACCCGAACTACGGCTACACCAGCTACGACACCTTCAGCTGGGCTTTCCTGGCCCTCTTCCGCCTCATGACGCAGGACTTCTGGGAGAACCTCTTCCAGCTGGTAGGCACCAAATTTTTATCCTCGTGCAAATGCTCCTCTCATTTCGATGCTGCCCCTGGTCTAGGACACGTAAAAAGTCACTTGAGTGGAAACTTGTGGGACCTTGTCCTGTGGTTTATGGATCTAACCAGCTGTCAGCTGTATCGTGGAAATCGGGGCTGACCCTGGGTCCAGAGACTGTTCAGATAAAAGCGAGCCGACGTCCAAAGGCTGCGCGTGTCCTCTGGAAACGATAACGCCCAGATCCGGAGTTAGAAAAGGACCACTCTTGGCCCAAGGGTGAGACCTGAGAAGTTGGGGGCTGAGAGACATCAGCCCCTGTCACAGCAAAGTGATGGAATATTGGTCCCATCTCCACACGTGCTTGTAGCCCTTGGGCTACCAGGTAGCACGGAGCAGCGTGGCTGGGTTTGCCCAGACTTCTGGCTGCTTCACACAAGCCCTAACCCAGCGCCATGGGCTCCAGGAAGGTCAACTGGGCAATGACCAGCCCTTGGGGAAGATGGGAGCAGAACATCGTACCGCTACCGCAAACGGGAGGGTGCCCTGGCGCCAGCCCTTTCGCTGGAAGCGTCGCCAAACCGATACTGTGCCGAGGTGGCGTGACAGCCTATGCCTCCTCTTTCCACAGACGCTGCGGGCGGCAGGGAAAACGTACATGATCTTCTTCGTGGTGGTTATATTTCTTGGTTCCTTCTACCTCATCAACCTCATCCTCGCAGTGGTGGCCATGGCTTACGCAGAACAAAACGATGCCACGATGCTGGAGGAACAGCAGAAGGAGGAGGAATTTCAGAAGCTCATGGAGCAGCTGAAGAAGCATCAAGAGGCGCAAGCGAAGGTGGTTGGTGGAAAGGGTGGAGGCCAAAATGGGGGACCTTAGGAATAGGAGGGAGAAAAGGGGAGGCAGCGACAAGCGTGGTGGAGGCTCTGTTTATGTAAAATCCAAGAATAAGCCTCATTTGGTCCATGGTAAGCAAAGATAATAATAGAGTAACTATTTTGGGGGGGTCACAGCTGAATCAAAAAGTTGAGATACTATCCTGGGTGGGGGGGGGAAAAAAAAAGGGTGAAAAGATTTAATTTCCACATCCAAAATCCAGGACAGGGAGCCCTGGGAGGCAGCAGTGGTGCAGCACAGAGGTGCAGCATTGCTTGAAGGGAGGAGGCGAGAAATACGGCATCAAAGGCACCAGCCCTAACACCGTATCGTCCCGCAGCAAACCCGGCAGAGCGCCTGCACGGGCAGATTGCGATCAGGGTACAAACGAAGCGCTCGGGGAAGATGGGGCGGTTGCAGCAAAGCTAAATCGCATCAGCAAACCGTTTGCTTTTGGCCAAGACTGGAAGCAGCAGAGAGGGCTGGAGAGACCCCGTGTCTCGCCCCGAGGAGGTCCGGGTGTCCTCGCAGGAGCTGCGGCGCAGCTCCCGGGGTCTGGCCTCACCGCTGTACCCAGCACGTGAGCAGACACGAGTGCCCGATGCTGCGGAGAGGTTGTGCTGCTGTTTCTCCAAGCTGGCGTCTATAAGCTGCCTGATTTCCACCCATTTGCTCCGTTGCGGTCCCAAGGTGTTCCCTAAGCCCTTTTCCGGTCCTTGGGAGTCTCTTTTCAGCACAATACGCCCATAAAAATGTGGGCAAAAGCTTCTGTGATGTCCGGTACTGCAGCCCAGCCATTTTCCATCTCCAATCATCATTTTGTCCAATGTCAGCAACGTTCGCGGGAGACGTCCCTGCAAATCTGGGCAAAAGACCAGCTTCCTCGCACGTAGAGAGAGACACAAAACAGTGTTTTCCTCTCTCTAGAGCCTCTATCTCTCGCTGCTCATCTGTGCCGAGCCACAGCATCCTCCGAGGAAGCGGCTTGCTCTTATCTGGCTGCCGCTCTCTGCAGCCTGGGTCTAAGCAAGCCCTGCCTGAGCGATGGGGGACCCCAGGGCTGGGATAAAGCTGGTGCTGCGGCCGGTTCCCTGAGCAGATTAACCAGTGAGCTGCCCAAAGGGTTTATTGAGGGGTGATATTCCTTTAGTGTCACCTAGAGGAATGGAGAAGACAGAGGGAATAAGGCTGAGGGTGAGGGCAAAGCACCTACAAGAAATGGGCGCTCGGATCCGTGTAATATCCAGCGTGGAAAATGTGTTGCATCTCAGCGATGTGCGGTGGGAACAGAGAGGTTCCCCCTCCGCCGTGGCATCCTTAGTGCTACCAGAGGGTGTAGTGATCTTCAAATGTTAATACCACTGTCGGAAACAAACAAAAAAACAAACAAACAAAAAAAAAAAAAGGCAAATGAAAACCTAATAAAACATTTGGGAAAAAAAAAATTTAAATTTTGACCCAAACGTCCGCAAATTCAGTGCAAGTCCAAAACTCTTGGACGTTGCGTTTCAGCAAGACCCTTGAAGATTTTGCTTCCTTCCCATTTGGGATGAAAGCATGTTTCAAAGATTAAACTTTCATGAAAGACAGAAATTAGAAGGTTTGCATAGTTTTGTCCTCATGAATTATTCACCCTGACCAAATTTGAGCAGCCCGAATGCTGCCGTGCAGAGCGCTCAGTGCGGTGGGGCGTGCGGGTGAAGAGGAAAGGCTTGCAACTTCTGTTTAGCTACTGCAAATCGTTACCCCTCATCGTTGCTCGCGAGGATCTGAGTTTGCTGCCCGGGTCCTGCAGCAGCAGATTTTGGAGTCACAAAGTCCTGCCCAGGGTGGTCCTGGGGCTCAATTTCCCCCCTTCCTTAGCCCGGTGCCCTGCAGCGATCGCTCCCGAGGGCTGCGGGCAGGCGGGTGATGGAGACGTGGGTTGCTGCAGTTGCAGGATCAGCGGTCCAGCAGCGGTTCCCTGCCCAGCAGCGTGGCCGAGAAGGAGCGCGACTCCGACCTGAACAGTGACCAGGACAAGGCAAAGGACTGCAATGGGCAAGTGGTCCCCAAGGTCCCCAAGGTGGTGCTGGAGCGGTCTGCTACGGTGATCGGTGTACGTGCTCGGCTCTGTCTCCGCCATCCCTTGAGGGTGCCCGGCCCAGTAAACCCGGGTGGAGGGACAGGCTTGCACCCAGCTTGTTCTGGGTTGGGTCCTACAAGCCTTTCTGCAGCCCACCCGTAGCCCCCATGTTGCACCCCGAGGTCTCTCCAGACCGTGCCCCTTTTTCCCCTGCTCTATCTTTAAGCGCATTAAATAGCCTGCAGCGCTCTGCTTTCATCCCCTGTGGCCTCTTCTCCTTCTAGTTCAACCCAGCCAACGAGCCGGAGAAATCAGACCAGAACCACCTCACTGTGGGCAACCAAGATGGACCAGGCCTCGAGAAGAGGGTGGGGAGCTCCATCAGCGTTATCTCCAACGCTGTGGAAGGTATGTCCTTCCCCGGCCTGGGTGAGGGCTGGGTGTGCCCAACCCCTAAAACAGTTGGGTTTTAGCCCAACCGTTGTGCGTTGGTGGGCTTGGGGTGCTCGGCGCACACCAGTGATAGCGGCTGCCCCACATCTCCAGCCCCGTGCAAGGGATGACTCTGGACCGGGGGTCTCCATACAGGATCAGTGCACTGCAGCGCTGCTCAAGCAAGGTTTTTCATCCCAACTCGTAAGGGTGATGCCTGGAGGCGATAACACAATATCTCTTGCAAATTAATGGGATCGCACTTGATTACAGCAGCCTCCAGAGTCAACCGAGAGCTGTTGAGCGGCTTCCTAAGAGCTGCTGTCTCAACTTCAGCAAAAAGTACCACGGACTCGGCACCAACAGGCTTCTTAGCCCTGTCCTCCCCGAGAACGGGCACCAAACCCTCTGGCCACCCCAGAGCAGTTCCCTTGGTTGTTGCCTGCAATCTCAGCATGGCAGGGACACCTCAAATCCTGCCCAGGTGCTGAGAGCAGGATTGGACCCACAGTTCCCTGACTCATCTGCTTTTCCATCCCTCTCTGGTTTGGAGGGTAAGGTCTGCAACATGGGAAGGCTTCTCCTTTAGCCCCTACGTTAAGCTCGTAGATGGTCTAGGGCTGGTTCAGGACCTCAGGACAGGTCTCTTCTGGTGGGTTGGCACTTGCCCCACCCAGGGGAGGACAGGATAAGCCTACGCTGATGTCGTTTTTTCTTTCCTGCCCTCAGAGCTGGAGGAAGCTCATCAGAAGTGCCCACCTTGGTGGTACAAATTTGCCCACACGTTCCTGGTCTGGAACTGCTGTCCTCCGTGGCTGAAGCTGAAGAAGTTTGTCAAGCTGGTGGTGATGGACCCCTTCGTGGACCTGGGCATCACCATCTGCATTGTGCTCAACACAGTCTTCATGGCCATGGACCATTACCCCATGACGGAGGAGTTTGAGAACGTGCTGACCGTGGGGAACCTGGTAGGCAGCTACGGGCACCCCGTCCTTCCCCGTTTAGAGCCACAGCAGCCGCACCATCCACCCTCTGCTGCCGTTGCATCCCCTGAACAGCATGCACGCATGCCTGGAAACACGTCCCAGCTGCTGAGGAAGTGCTGCAGGGGTCTGACCACGGCATCCCTGCGATGGGTTTGGACTCCAGGATGGCTCAGATCAAGGGAAGTGACATGGGGGTGGGATCCATCATCCCCCGCTCCCCTTCTGCTGCAGCTTCGCTCTTGCTTGGTGTATCTCGGCGATGCCAACGTGGCCATGGCCTTGCAGAGCTGTCCTGAGCCATCTTCTACTTTGCAACCCAGGGTCAGGCGCGAGCTGCTGCCAGCCCTGGCTGGCACCGCAGTGTCCTCACGGTGCTGGGTGGCCATGTGGCAGAGCAGGGGCCAGTGCAGATGCTGGGAGCAAACAGGTCCCCACGGAGCAGGAGGCAACTGTCCTACCAGCATTAAAAAATAATAATGATCAGGGCTTTTCCCAGGGAAATCACCGCACATCTGAGCTGTCCTGATTTCATGGGTGTATTCAGCAACCAGCTGTGGCTGCTCGTGCTTGGAGCTCAGGGCAAATGGCTTTCAGCTGGGTGCAATCTGCTGGTGGGACAAGTCCAGGAGGCTCCCCGGTAACTCTGGGACATGCGGCCAGGGGATGGGGGAGCTCCCCGTCTCCTCTCCTGCCACCTTGCCCTGCTCCAGCACCTGCCGGGGCCGCTCTGTGCACAGGCACCGCGGTGACACATGCCGGGGCCCGAGCCCCGGGCGGGCAGGATGACGCTGAGCACATAGCTGCTTTGTCTCTGGTTTCATTCAGGAAATACAAGGGGATTAATCTGCCGTTGCTCGAAGCACGGTCACGCTGCAAAGACAGACCCAGCGTTTCCTTCGGGGCGGCGGCGGTTTCGGGCTGCGTGTACGCCCCAGTGCAGGGAGCCAGGGGGGTTTGCTGGGGAAGGGTCAGGGAGGGATGGGAGCAGGAGAAGGAGCTCCACTGAGCCACCACCTCCCCCCACATCGCCTGCCTGTGCCCGCGACGAAAGCAGCAGCGCCCGCTGCCTGCCTCGCTGCCTGCAGAGAGACGGCCAGGTTAGAAGTGAGGAGAGCAGGGATGAGCTGGCAGGGGCAGAAAAGGGGATGTCTGTGGGCCGGCAGGCAGAGGGGCATGTCGGGGAGCATCCCCTGGGATGCTGGTGCAGAAGCCTGTCTGCAAGTGGAGGGCAAGGACCTGTGCATCCCGACCCCATCCGCAGCCGGGGCAGAATTTGTCACCAGGCCCCCCCTGCACATGCGGTGTCATGAAATTGCATCAAGGATGCTAATTGTCACATTGCTGATCCCGCCCCGGAGTAATGTGATAATGCACAGCACCCTCATAGTCCCAGGACCAGAGTAATGTGCAAAAGCCTGATCAGCTGTCACGGGGCTCGGGGAGGGGCGGGGGCATCCCAGTAGCAGCCCAGTTCCCGGCGCTGGGAATCCCTGTAATTCAGCGGTCATTTGAAGGGGGTCCCTTCGCCAATGAGATTTTTATTTTTAATTTCCACCGGCCAACGCGCGCCTTTGCCAAGCCTCTCCGGGAGCAATCAGTCCCCAGTGCTCCCAGCCTGGCTCCACAAGCCACACCGGGCAGGGAGCTCCTTCTCAACCAGGGCTGGACCCAGTGGGATGAAACATTTTGGGAATACCCCAAAAAGGAGAGGTGCTACCCGCCCCACGCCGAGCGCTGGCTTTCAAGCAAGCTGATGGGCTACCGTTTCCCACAGGTCTTTACGGGAATCTTCACGGCGGAGATGGTCCTGAAGCTCATTGCTTTGGATCCCTACGAGTATTTCCAGCAGGGCTGGAATATCTTTGACAGCATCATCGTCACCCTGAGCCTGGTGGAGCTGGGCCTGGCCAACGTGCAAGGGCTCTCCGTGCTCCGCTCCTTCCGCTTGGTACGTGCCGCGGGGACGAGCCGCGCCGGGGGGGTTTGGATGCGGTTGCCAGCAGGGTGGAGAATGGCTTGTTCGACCTCCTTTGCAGTGGTCACCAACTTGTCCCCTGTTAAAGACAACACTGACGGTCGAGCTAAAGGTTTAGGAAAGTCGGCGTCTGTGCTCTTCATAAAGCGGTTGGGTGTTTAATCCCTCCCGCCGTAATAAAACTGCCGCATGAAGGTCTAATCCCAGCCTCGCAGCCATGCTGACACCTTGTGGCAACGAAAGCCCCAGGCAAATCAACGCCTTGTCTCCTTGCTCCTCGTAGCTGAGGGTTTTCAAGCTCGCCAAGTCCTGGCCCACCCTCAACATGCTCATCAAGATCATCGGTAACTCGGTGGGCGCCCTGGGGAACCTCACGCTGGTGCTGGCCATCATCGTCTTCATCTTCGCCGTGGTGGGGATGCAGCTCTTTGGGAAGAGCTACATAGAGTGCGTGTGCAAGATCTCCCTCGACTGCACGCTGCCCCGCTGGCACATGCATGACTTCTTCCACTCCTTCCTCATCGTCTTCCGCATCCTCTGCGGGGAGTGGATCGAGACCATGTGGGACTGCATGGAGGTGGCCGGCCAGACCATGTGCCTCATCGTCTTCATGATGGTCATGGTCATCGGGAACCTCGTGGTGAGTCTTGGAGCCGGGGTGGACCCTCAGTGAAAGGTTGGGGGACAAGGACGGAGGGTGTCGTGGGGTGGGGACTCCTCTGCCCCTCACTCGCTGGCCAATGCTGTCCAGCTCGGCTCGTCTACAGGGCTGTGCCTGCAGGCGTGGTCTTGT
The DNA here is from genome assembly GCA_013401315.1 of Balaeniceps rex. Taxonomy (NCBI): domain Eukaryota; kingdom Metazoa; phylum Chordata; class Aves; order Pelecaniformes; family Balaenicipitidae; genus Balaeniceps; species Balaeniceps rex. The sequence goes on along the minus strand of VYZW01009021.1, from coordinate 82,232 downwards.
TGGAGCTGTACGGGAGCACAGGCAAAGGGCTCGGCCTCCCTCCTGCAGACCCGGCGGGGATGTCCTGGGTGCTCAGCAGGGGGAGAAGCAATTTCTGAGGGACCTTCAGCTGAAACTAGACCAGGAACAGAAGGGGAAACCGAGGCACGGAAAACTGAACAATGGGCTTTAGGCAGATGTAGGAGCAACTCTGGGACAAGAGAGCGCTCATCTTCAAGCTGCCCTTTCTTCCCCACGTGGCTTTCCAGGCTTTCCTCCCCCGTTGCCCGCTCTCCTGCGATGAGGGATGGAGGCAGGGTTACACCCAGCTCGCCCCAGGGCTGGCCCTTTGCTCCCAGGTGCTTTTGGGAGCAGGACCCCCGCAAGGCTTTAGCAGATCCCCAAACCTCACCGCGGTCCAGGTGGCATCCCGGGGACGCAGGACCCCTCTGCAGCATGGGGGCTCCTTCCCCCGGGGTCCTGGTGAATCCTGGTCCCCATCACCCTTCCTCCCTGCCCGTTGCCCTCCCCGCTAACCCGAACCGCCCGCGCCGCAGGTCTGCAAGTTCCAGGCGAGCGTGAAATCCTTTCTAAACTTGGTAACCTTCTCGCTGGCGGCTTTGAAGCTTGTTTTCCAGGCCGCGTGGGCCCTGCTCTCCCTTCTTAAGGAGCAAGGCAGAGGAGGGAAGCACAGCGGCTTGCCGGATCGCTCCTATTACTTGCCGGGGTTGTGTAAGCCCTTTGGAATTTGCTTTGAAAAACTATCTGCCCAGGGAGCTGCTGATGCCTCCCTCCCCGCTGCGGATGCCTGCTCCAGCCCCGAGCTGGCACGGTCCTCAGAGGGGTGAAATCAGCCCCGGGGGAGAAACCCGGACCACCCCATGGCTCGGGTCAGGGGTAGGGCAGCTTGGAGAGTCCCACTTTGAGAGCAGAAAGTCGGGATTTGAGTGCTGCTTGGTTTCCCCAGGTATTTGGGGCTTTGAACGTGCCCCCAGATCAGCACAGGGAGCCGTGCTGGCTGCAGACCTCGCCCCGGGGTGCCCGGGGGTCTGTGCTGGGTGACGCTGGGCAGACGTGCATGCGTCGCCCGGTGGCGGGGAGCAGCCCCGTGTCCCCCCGGGCTGCCCGTCACCCAGCGGTCAGCAACGGGTTGTAACATCACCTTTCAAAGGGGAGCACGTTCGTTTGAATTGCAATGCCGAACCAGGCTGAAAATCACCCGTAAGCAGCAGGAACATCTCCAGAACATTCTGCAGGGAGTGCAGGAGCTTAGAAACTGGGAACCGCAGCTGGGGCTCCCTGGAGACCCTCCCCAAAAGGGGCTCTGGAAACCTTTCCTCTTCTCGAGCTGGTTTTTGGAGTAGGACAGCCCGTCCCACCCCTCCAGGAGACTTTGCTGGAGACGATCTGGGGGCAGCACGATTTCCAGCCGGTGGGGTCAGAGGCAGCGCTCCCGGGGGTGCAGCCCTCCCTGAGATTGCACCCCAGCTTTCCGGGCAAGCTTTGCAGCTCCTGCTGCGCTCTGTGCCGCTGCACGGGGTTCGTTTAAAGCTAATTAGAGAAACACGGTGCGCGACCACCTACGGAGCCATCTCTGCCCTCCTCATCCTCTCTGCCAGGCTCTCCTGGCCACGTCTCGGGTATCTCCGAGTCCTGGAGCCTGTCCCGAGCATCCCGGCTGCAGGGAGGTGTGTGTTCCTCCCCACTTCCCCTGCAGAGGAATAAGGCGAGGGTCAGTCGTCCTTTACTGTTGATGACACTTCGAGCATTTCCTTTGGGGTTATTAAGGGAAAAGCGAGGAAGCCAGACGGGTGACAAGGTAACGGACTCCTGTCCAAAAAAAACCCAGAGCCAACGGCAACTATTAGCTGTAATTGGTGCTTAAGTATTAAACTGATGGGATAGTAGGGATTTATTTAAAGATGCTATTTAAGTCATAGGGTATGAGCTATGTGAAAACAGCCGTGACCTTGAATAGCAGCTAATTCCCTTCTCAGATACGCTGCTGGCACAAAAAGGCACAAACACCAACAGCTGTGGGCTTGGCCCAGCGGCCGCTCCGCGCGGGGAGTGCACGTCCCGCTGCTGCCAACGCTCCCGTACCGCGGGGAGTGCACGTCCCGCTGCTGCCAACGCTCCCGTACCCCGGGGAGAGCCCGTCCCACTCCTCTTCTCGGGAGCTGCTCCGGGTTTCTGGCATGCAGCGAGTCCAGCCGTGCCAGGCGAGGCTGCGGTGGGGTCCAGTCACGTTTTGGGCAGGGTGACGTCGGAGAGATCTGGGGGAAGCAGGAGAGAGCCCGTGCTTGGAGCTATACACAGCGTGGCGTTCGCATCCCATGAGCTGACTTGCGCCGAGATGAACCGCTGCTCTCCGCGGAGCAGAGAGGTCTCTGGTAGAAAGGGACGAGGTTACGGCTGTGGCTCAGGCTCCTACGTGGCTCCAGGGTGTTGGAGACCCTCAGGAGGTCGCTGGGCATCTGAGCTGCCAGAGCCAGCAAAGAGGAGAGGAAGAGTTGTAGCCAGGAGGACAAGAAGCAGGAGGTTTCTCCCTGGGGAGAGAAGGGACGGAGCTGACGTGCATCCCTAAGGGTGGTGGGGAGAAGCACCGTAGCCTTTGGGTGCTCCTACGTGGGGACCAGCCAGGCCAAGAGCTCCAAGAGAACGAAGGGAGGGACGCTTTGATGTGGTTTGAGAGGGGCCGAAGCGATGACTGGCATCGCTCGCAAAGGGATCAGCGGGACCCAAGCAACTGGGGGTGACACTGAGGGCATCGCAGCCCAGGGAGGAGTGAGGAGGACCATGTCCATGTCCTCCAGGAGAAGGGGTTGGCATCTCTGCAGCCCCCAGAGTTGGGTGATGGGAGGAGGGAGTCCCACGGCATGCTCAACATAAGGGTCTTCTCCACGGCCGTGGCTGGTCCCAGCTACTCCAGCCTGCGGGGACAACGCTGGTGCCGGACGTCAGCGCTGGTATCTGCTTTTGTCCCCTCCAGGTGCTGAACCTGTTCTTAGCTTTGCTGCTGAGCTCCTTCAGCGCCGACAGCCTGGCGGCGTCTGACGACGACGGAGAGATGAACAATTTGCAGATCGCTATTGGCAGGATCACCAAGGGGATCGACTTTGTAAAGTCGTCTGTCCTCATGCTGTTCCGCAGGCTGTGGAAGGGGAAGAAGGTGGCCCCGGAGGAAGAGCAAGAGCACGGTAAGAGGGACAACTCTGTGCTAAACCACGTGGACACTGGCCAGGAGCCCAAGTCAGAGTACCTGGACGGAGTCACTGGCAAAGAGCATTTTTTCATGGATGAACTGGACCACATGAATTTCATTAACAACCCCAACCTGACGGTGCAAGTCCCCATCGCCTCGGAGGAGTCTGACCTCTACGAGGAGACGAGCACCCAGTCCGACACCGAAGATGCCAAGGTAAGAAAGGTTGGTGGAAGGGTTTCAACCCAAAAACTGGGATTGACCCATCCTCGCAGCGCTGCCCAAAGAATTATGCTGGGTTTGGTTACTTCTAGCTTTTCCACAACGTGTGGCATGGGCCAAACTTGGGGGTTTTCAATCTGGCACTTCCCAGCATAAGCTGGAGGTTGGGGGGGTCCAAGCAGGGGTTTGGCCTGGTTTGGGTCAGTCTGTGGGGTTATTGCTAGCACGAGAGGGACCCACGGCACCGCGGGGTTGGTGCAAGGCTCAAAGCGCTTAGTTTGGGGTTAAAAGGTGTTCCAGAGGAACTCGATGCCAGGAAATCTGCTGATGGCGCTAACATTGGATCCGCTGCTAATGCCTCGGAAAGCATCGTGGTGAGGGTATGAAACCAGGTGGAGGAGCTTAGCACGAGTGAACACGAAGCGATGCGTTTTGGATCCAAAGCCGACGAGACAGCTGATGTCAGCATCGCTGCGGAGAGGTGTGGAGGGGACTGTCAGGGCTCGTGGGGCACTGACCGCCTTGGTGCTCTGGGATGATGACCGGGAGATGCGAGACGAGAAATTCGGGAAGACCTGAGCGGACACGGAGAGGAGGGTGATAGGCTGGTGGGAAATTACGGCTCGCAACGAGGTCGCATCGAGGTGGTGGGGAAACGCAGGGCAGCTGGGGATGCTGCGGTGGAGAGGAACAACTGCGTCCATTTGGAAAGGGGTTTTGCATGAATAATAGAACGGCTCTGACCCGGGGGGTTTATCACGACTATCGATGGCAAACGCGTCTGCCCAGGAGCTGCGGAGCCTCTGGGAAGCTCTGTCCCAGCTCGTCCTGCCCGGGGCGGTGCGCTGGGGCAGAAGGCAGTGGTGCGGTTTGGGTGCAATCACAACTGCTGCCGAGGGCCTGGCTGTGATTGCACAGGGAGCCCAAAGCAGGGCTGGAAAATGAAGCAGGACGCCCAAAACCCCAGAGCTACCCGCATCCCTCCCCATCTGCAGGCTCCTTGCAGCTCCGCGCAGTGACAGGGACCTGGCTTCGCTCAGGGCATGGTGCAAGAAGAGGGGACAATCCTGATTTCTACTTTTTTTTTTTTTTAGCTGGGAGAACAGGGTGTTTTCAGCAGTTGGGGCTGCAGGAAGAAGGCGGCAGGAAAGGCGGTGGCTGGCTGTGACCCCCTGCAATCGCGCTGCGAAGCTGGGGGGGACAAACTTGCCTGGAGCACCTTGGTCAAGGGAATGGGAGAGGGGAGTTGCTGTTGTCGTCCCCCTTAGTGTTGCCAGCAGGAGGGCTGAGAGCTGGCATTTTTCCCCAAATTTTTCCTACTACAAGCCCAGTCCGGTAGCACAAATCCCCAGTACACCCAGCCCATGCCATAGCACGCCGGCCGTGTGGTCGCGATGCTAATGCCAACCCAGCCGCCGCAGGGGGACACATCCAGCCTGCTCCGTGGGGTCCCCATGGACCTCAGTTCCCCGTCACCGCGATGTGCTCCCCGGTGGATGGGGGAAAACCTCGGTGTGCAATTACGGACACGTCCCGGCGTGGCTCCGGCGTTTTGGGGCTGCGTTCAGCCGACGTCCAGCGGCATCTGCTCCAACGCCCGGCATGGAGCTTGTGTTTTGAGAGCCACCCCTGGCCGCTCGGCGTGTGCCGGGGGCAAGCAGTAGCTCTCAGCCACTAAATACCAGTTCACCCCATCATCACTGATGGTTTTGGTGGCTAAATTCAGTCGAACGTTGACCGGGGTGCATTAACAACCCGGCCCCTGCCCGAACAGGCAGAGCGGGCAAGGGGCTGGCGGTCATCATATGAAATGACTGCCTAGTAATTAGCAATCGGGTGCTAATTGGGGGGAGCCCTGAGCTGGTTCTCGGGGAAGACTGCTGCTACCTTGGTGTGTTCATATGCCCTCGATTAGCTCCAGATGGAGCCAAAGCCCGGCTCACGCCTCGCACCGGGGACACAGGCCACCGGTGACGATTGCAAACTGGGGGGGTTTCTCCAGATGGGCTGCTCAGAAAACGCTGATAAATGCTCTCCCCCTTCCAGAGCAGCTCCTTCCTGAAGCAAAGACATTTTTCAGGGTGAAATGATAGCGGCAGGATGACGGCAGCAGCGTGGCTGCTCCCCTCCGGTACTTTTGCGTCTTATGGTTGATTTCTCCTTCGCACCGCAAAGTAGCGAGGAGGCGGCAGGAGCAGCAGCGTCGGCGTGTGGCCGTGCAAAGAGTTCGTGCTGCGGCTCAGGGCTCCTCCTGGGAGCTTTTTGGCTCGGGCTCCCATCCTGGCAGGCAGGGTGATGTCTCCTGAGATGCTCTGGGCTGTGGTGCTGTGGAGTATCGTCAAGTGCTGTGAATTATGGGGGTCACCGGGTGAGTCTGGGTGCGCAGCACCCGAATGCCAGCGCTCAGTGCTGGCAAGGGTGGGGAAAGCCCTGGGTTTGGGTGGAAACACCCAGCCAGGCTGGAGGTGCCGTACCAGGTGTGTGATGGAAATCAACCCTGCAAACCTGCTGGTCGCAGGCGCGTGGGGGCTCAGGAGCCCCCCCAGGGATGGGGTTTGGGGACCACGCAGTGGGACCGGCACAGTTATCCCTGTCCCCATCCAACGGGACCTGCCCTGAGCACCAGCACGCAGAGTTCCTGGGTTACACGAGCCTGCCAAGCGCCTCTTGGGCACCTTTCCCCTGATCTCTGGGGCGGCTGCGCTGGTTCGTCCCCACCTCGTGCCTTTGCAAGACTCGTCCTGGAGGCAGATGGTTTCCGTGTGTCCTTCCCCGGGGTCACAGCTTGCCTGGCTCCACGCCGAGGCCTCCTAATCCCCCTGCCCCTCCTGTCCCCGCACTGCTCCTGCAGAGCCACCTTGTGCCACCGCTACTGCTGTGTCCTGCTCAAGGCAATGCCCGCCTGTCCCCAGCACGCACTAGCCAGGCTCCCCCAAAGCGATGTCTTCTCCTACTGATGTGGCTGTGGCCACTGAAGCTGCAGGCAATGGTGGTGTCTCAAATTGCATCTTCCCTGGCTTGTTGGAGGATGGAGAAGCTGCTTTATTCACTACCAAAAGCACCAGCAACCTTGGGAGGGGATTATCTCCTTCCCATGCAAGCCAACGCCATCCTGCATTGGAGATGCCCACCCAAGATCATCTGCTCCCAGGTAGGGCAGGCAGGTCTGGGGATCTTTGCTTTCCTCAAATGCTGCGGAAGGTCTTCTCGGAAAGCCCAAAAAAAAATGGAGGAAAAAAATCCCAGGGGCTTGCCAAGGTTTTCTCTCGTTATCAGCCCCTCCGGGCCTTGCTGAGTGGTGTCTGGGAAGCCGGCCAAGCTGAGCCGTGGCGCGGGATGGAGCCGGCGGGAGATATTTGGGATGCAGGCTTTGAACTTGGGTGAACCTCAGCCTAAAAGCCCTTCGGCACAAGCCGAGCCAGAGGGATTTGAGAGAAGTGCCGTGGTGGCTGCCCAGGTTTCTGCAGGTCTGATCGCACCAAAGGGTGTTTGGCAGAGCGTTTCTTGGGTGGGGGCATGCAGAGGAGGAGGAGGCGAGAAAATCAGCCTGAGACGATGGTACAAATGGCTGGGAGATGGATTTGCTGTGCTGGGAGGAAGGCTGGGCTCAGGGGACCTTTTGCTCCTCTGAACCTGGATGAAAAGCAAAGCTTGCGCAAGCTCAGGTACCAACGGTCCTCCAAGGTTTGCAGCTCTGGACAACTCAACAGCTTCACTCTGGGCTGCGTTTTCATAGGAAAGGGACTCGGAGCAGCCTTCAAGCAAGGGGGTCCCACCAGCTGGCTGCCTCGGTGCGGGCAGGAGCAGGCAGAGGATGGCTGGAGGCAGCTGCAGCCCGGGAGCATCCCCAGCCTGAATCCTCCTCTCCCTTTGCAGAATCCCCTCTCCAGCGACAACGCGTCGTCCCTCTGCAGCACCGTGGATTACAAGCCCCCGCCGCCGGTGGAGGAGGAGGTGGCGCAAGAGGCAGAGGACAGCAGCGAGCCCGAGGAGTGCTTCACCGAAGGTGCGGGACCCAGCAGGGCAGGGGACCCCGGGGAGAGGGGGAGGTGGGTATGGAGGGGCCATTGCCGACCGATTCTTGCAGCGTAACAACCCCCAGGCTCGCTTGGCTCAGCCCAAACGCCAAATCCTCCTGTACTACCAAGGAGATGGTCCCCGTGGGGCTCCCCTCTCACCTGCACACCCTCAAACCCGGCAGGACCCTGCCCCGGCCTCCACCTAGGAGGGTGTGAAAAGACACCAAAAGCACCAGTAGTGTCGTGTTGGTGGAAACGCCCTGGCCGGGAGGTAACCCACGGCTCTTGGTCCCATCCCCAGCCTGCGTGAAGAGGTTTCCCTGCCTCTATGTGGACATCACCAGCGACAGAGGGAAGGTATGGTGGAACATCCGAAAAACCTGCTTCCGCATCGTGGAGCACGACTGGTTCGAGACCTTCATCGTCTTCATGATCCTCCTCAGCAGCGGGGCGCTGGTAGGTCCCACCTTTCACCCCGTCCCATTTGCTCGGTAGCAGCTCCCCAGCTTGGTGGGAGCCCGGGAACGCAGGCAGGGACCTGGCAGGACCACAGGAGGCTCTGGGCATCGCCTGGTTGTCTCCTGTGCAAAACAACACAGCTGTGGGCAGATGTTTGGTTTAAAACCCCATTTGGCTCAGGTCTGCCCAAGGTACGGCCTTGCAAGGGGCTCTAAACGTCCTCCCCTTGCCCTCCAAGAGTCCTGCATCGGTACCGTCCATGGGTTGTACCCCTGTACAACCCTCCCCAGCATCCATCGTGGGCTGTGGTCCATGGGCTCAAGGGGATGCAACCGCCTGCAGCCTCCCCTCCTTCTCTTCATGTCAACCATGAACTATCCACACCACCTCTTTAGCTTTATCCGGATGGTTCCTCATTTCACTGCCTCCACAACTGGCTGTCGGGAGGTGCTTTACGAATAATTCATGGTTATTATTTTGCTCTTCAGCACCTCCAGCCGCCGACTGGGGCACCCTCCCAGAACCTGGGTGGCCATTTAAATCAACTTCAGTAAAAAGCCGTGTGCCAGCCTGTTGGTCCTCCCCGAGTGTTTGGGCTGGGTAGAGTTGAGCTGCTCCTGTAAATACGCATAGCTAATGGGGAGACCAACTTCTCTGCAAGTTTGGAGGTAGAGAGAGAGGGAAGGAGGGTAGAGGGACTGAACTGGCGTTCAGACGTACTTTATGAGTCTCCATCCCGCTCTGAAGTGCAGTTTGGGGGTGTCTGAGGTTGTAGCCAGTTGCCGGAATGGAAAGCTGGGCTACAATAGCTGTGCAACACCGGGTCACCACGCACGTACCTCTGATCGCTTACGTTTTACGTGCCATGCGGACGTAGCAGCAACCCAGACTCCTAAGAGCGTTTTCAAAACTACCAAGGCGTCCAAAGGGGCAGGTTGGTGTCCCGCAGTTTGACTTGTGCTCGGACTGGTGGGAATTTGATGCAGCTTCAGTGAAGCTTTGCTTCAGGACACACACCGCTCTACGTAGCCAACAAGAGCTTGCAAACAAGAGTTAGACCCCACGTTGACCAGGTGCACCAGTAAACGCCACCCGTAGTTAGGCTCTCAACTTTTCAAGCTGCCCCAAGCTCTAGGAGAGCAGGGATGATGCAGGTATAGACGTGGCTGCACTGAGCCGTGCAGCGGGTCTAATGGAAGAATGACTGTCACGTAGCTCCACGCCTCTTCCAGGCTTTTGAGGACATCTACATTGAACAGCGAAGGGTGATACGCACCATCCTGGAGTACGCCGACAAGGTCTTCTCCTACGTCTTCGTCATTGAGATGTTGCTCAAGTGGGTGGCCTACGGCTTCAAGGTGTACTTCACCAACGCGTGGTGCTGGCTGGATTTCCTCATCGTTGATGTAAGTGTTGTCCGATGAGCACCTCTAGGGCCGTAGTTAGCCAAGGGATTTGGGAGCATTAGGGGATGGCAGCGGGCTGTTGGAAATGAACCCATATTGTATTTTAAAGGACAATGGGGTGGCTTAGACCATCGCTTAAAATAACGGTCCTCCACAGGAACCTCTTTCCCTGGTTGCAGAAACCCTTTCAAACACTTTCTGGCTTACGCTCAAGCCAAGAACAAGCCCACGCTCTTCTACCAGACCCCAGTAAAGATCTGAAGGGACGTAGGGTCTCCCAAATGCTCCGTGACACAGCAGCCCATTCCACCTCAGCAGTATTTCTGCGTCCCCCGTCACCTCCACCCTCATACCCAAGAGGCAGGGACATCCTCCAGGTGGCTGGTCACCAGCGACCCAAGGACTGGATGCTGGTCACCAGCGACCCAAGGACTCAATGCCAGTCCCTGTGTCCCAAGAGAAGACGATGACCACTGGCCTGAGGGAGTGCTGGGGAGAGAGGGACAGGCAGGAGCTGGAGGGACGTGGCTCAGTTCCTCTCCGTTGTTTCCGCCCGAGTTGCTGCTAACCCCTTGGGCTGCTCCTTCCAGGTTTCCCTTATCAGCCTGACAGCGAACTGGCTGGGATACTCCGAGCTGGGAGCCATCAAGTCCCTGCGGACGCTGAGAGCTCTGAGACCACTGCGTGCCCTGTCCAGATTTGAAGGCATGAGGGTAGGTGCCTCCCCCGTGTGCTGCTGGCTCTGACACGGCCGTGCAAGCGGCACCGTTCAGCAGTCACCTACATCAGGGACCCATCCCAGATGGTTTTTAGGGGCCTCCAGATCAGTGGGACTGATGCTAAGGTACCTTTGGTCCAGTTTGAGCCCACTTGGTGCTGCTGAGGAGGGCACAGGGACATGAAGGTCCACATCACTGCCAGCCTGGTTCCCTAGCCAGGTCCTCCAAGGTGGTTTTTTCCCCTTGCAGGTGGTGGTGAACGCCTTGCTGGGTGCCATCCCCTCCATCATGAACGTCCTGCTGGTCTGCCTCATCTTCTGGCTGATATTCAGCATTATGGGGGTGAACCTCTTTGCGGGGAAGTACTACCGATGCATCAACACCACCTCGGGGGAGCTCTTCGACATCAGCGTGGTGAACAACAAGAGCGACTGCATGGCCCTCCTCTACACCGACGAGGTCAGATGGGTCAACGTCAAGGTCAACTTCGACAACGTGGGCTTGGGATACCTCTCGTTGCTGCAGGTGGTAGGTAACGACAGCAGCTGCCATCCCTCCGAGACGTGCACTGCCATAGCAGGGCAGCACGAATAGCACCAGGGGTGCAGTGAGATGCTGCCCTGATGCCCAGATGGGGCCTCTTGGCTCCTTCTAAGCTCCAAAATTAGTAATTAACACAAAAAAAACCCGGCAGAGCCAAGGAGGAAAGGGACAGGGTAGAAGATGGGAGGGGAAGGTGCCACCAGGGACCCGTTGCGGATGAGCGTAGGTAGCACCGAGCCTGGAGCTTGGTGAGGAGTCCTCTGCACAGCACGGGATGCAGGAGCGAGGAGGGGAGGCACCCTCTTTTCCCACCCACCCATTTGAAAAGCTCATTCTGCTGTAGCCATGGGCTACCAGAGTTTTGCGTGGGGAAGATGACGATTGGAAAAAGAGTGCGTGTGTCCGCTGCAGGGCAGTGGGTGAATGCAGCCGTGTTTCCACCGAACCCACCGCAGCTGAGCCGGGAAAGCAGAAGGGGAACTGCTCACCGCAATTTTAATAAAAATATAGGCGTGGGCTCCACCGCTGGGTGGGCCAGGGTTCCTCCCATCAGATCCAGGGGAACTGGCCGTTGCGGAATCGGAGCATAACCCAAATTGATCAACAAGGTGAAATTCAGCTTCCTCTTCAGGTTTGTTGTTCCATCAGATTCAGGAAACAAGATGTTCAGGCTTTTTGTTTAACAAATCAGCAGCAAAAGCCCATAAAAGACACGGCGTACCCCCCCCACCCCACCAGGATCGGGATCCAGCAGGTAGCGGGGGCAGCGATGCAGAAGTCAGGGCTACGGCGGTGGCACAGGTTGGGAGCGGGAGGAGCAGCCAGCCCCAGCACAGCTCTGCCTTGGGAAAACGCACTTTGTTTTGGGGGGAAAAGAGTCAATTGCTGCTTTTCCCAGCCTGGTTTGCAGCAGCGTGTTGGGAATTCCCTGGTAACCTCAGCCACAGGACAGAGCTCGTGTGTGCCCACGTGTGCCCACGTGTGCGCGGGTGCAAATCTCGGTGTTTCTGCATCGAGGCATTTTTCTTGTGGATTCAACTCACGGTCCTTCTCTTGCCATTCCCATGGAGAAGCTGCAACTCCAGGCTGAGCCAGCGTGCTCGGAGCTAAACCCCCAAACTGAACCCCAAACACGCACCCATCACCCCCACCTCCCTCCCCAGCCCCAAATACCTCCCAGCAAATCTGTTCTTCTCCGCTGTCCCCGCAGGCGACCTTCAAAGGCTGGATGGACATCATGTACGCCGCCGTGGACTCGCGCGAGGTGAGGGGACAAGCAGGGGTGTCTCACAACCGGCACCAAGCATCGCTCACCCCGCCGGGTCGGTTCCCCGTGGCAGACTGGGAGCAGAGTCCTGGGGCTGAGGGTCCGCGGTCTGGGGATGGACCCCTCGGCCGCAGCATCCCCTCTGGCTCTGCCCCTTGGTGCCGGGGGGCTGCCTGCATCCCACCCATGGCTTCAGCGAAGGCATGGGCTGAAGAGCGGAGAAACCCCCGAAACATCCCCCCTGCTGAGGTGCACAGCCTCAAAAGGGGCAGCCAGTTGTGTCCCTGTGCCACCCATGTCATTGTCACCTGCATCGCAGCTGCAGCCTGGCCCCCACCCCGGGCTCCCACCCCACCCAGGCTACAGCTGGGGCCAAGCCCGCTCCTCTCGGCTTCAGTTTCATGGTCCAAAATCCCGGCTCTGCCTCCGCAGGTCCACACCGGGCAGGCTCGTCTTTCGCCCTGCTGTGAGACGATGCCCTCCGTGCACCCCTCCGTCTGGGAGAGCTTATCCCGTCCTGGAGAAAGTGCCTGGCTTGCCATGGGCAATAAATGCGTTATTAAAACAGAGCAGCCAGCATTTAACCCTCGGGTTAAATGCATTATTTTTAAAAAAAAAAAAAAAAGTGGTTTGAAGAGTTTCATGAAAAGGCTGTTTCTACCGTGATCCATCCCAAAAAGTGTTCCTGCGCCAGCCCACGTGTGTACGCGCTGCCGCCAGCCGACGCGGCAGGAGGGAGTTCCTACCTCTGCCTAAGTGAGCAAAGTCGCCCGTGCCCCGCTGAGGGGTCAGCCCCGCACACCCACGGGCCTGAACCTATGGGTTTTCGTTGCCTTTTTTTAGCATCAGAAACAGCCGCTCTGCTCGCCCCGGCTGCAGCTGCCGGCACTCGGCGGCGGAGCCGCTTCCAGCTCCCTTTGAAAATGCCTTTGGGCTCCTGCCTCCCCGAACACACCGGGGCAAAGGCATTTTGGGAGTAAATCTGCTCTCTTCTGCCCAGAGCTTCCCTCGAAACGGGGGAAGCGGGTGGTGACACCCTGGGATGTCTCCAGGCAAATGTAGAGCAGAATTAAGCGATGCCCCTTGAGATGAGGGGTGTTGTCCAAGGCTGCCAGGCTGTGCCACCCCCTTATGCTGGTGTGGCACAAATTAAACCACATTTCCATCCCCCTCTTGGCTATATTTCAGCCCTTGGAAAGCTGATTATTGGGAAGAAACTCAGGTTTGCTCACTGATATCGCTGCTCCTGGGCATCCTTTCGAATTCCCCAGCCCGCGCTGTGGGATCAGAGGTCAGCACATCCTTGTCCCCCAGCCTGTGTCACATGGATGTCCCTTCCCGTGGCTGCTGCCACGGGGACCGCTCAACCTGCTCAGCATCTGCTAAGAGTTTTGGAGCAGCCACCCCGTGGCTCTGTCCGGATACGGTGACCCCTTGTCTGGGGACCTGAGGACACGCTTCCCGGAGAAGGTCAGTCTCACATTTCCCATCTCCCCTGGTCAGATTGAAGAGCAGCCGGTGTACGAGGTCAACCTCTACATGTACATCTACTTCGTCATCTTCATCATCTTCGGCGCCTTCTTCACCCTGAACCTCTTCATCGGCGTCATCATTGACAACTTCAACCAGCAGAAGAAAAAGATAAGTATTTTTGGGTCCTGCAGCCACTGTTGCCTCCTGGGGCGCTGGTGCAGGATGGAGGGGACCAGCACGGTTGTGGGGCGAGGGAACCAGGGCCACCATGCCCGGTGCTCAGATGGAGCCCAGGGTCCCTCTGCCACCTGAATTGCTGTTATCCATCGGTGGCTTCCCGCAGAGCGAACGAGTAAGGAGAGCCTGACAAACCACACGCGGCTTTGTGTCCCGGCCATAGCATTTACAGAGGATTTAATTTATGGATGCAGAGGGAAGAGGCCATGGGGGCTGTGTTTTCTCTTGCCGGTGCCACGGTGGGCACAGCTGTACGCCAGTGCCATCACTTTTATTTCCTTTTCCCACCCCGTGACCCTTTCTCATCATTTTTCCATGCATCAAGGAGAGACTCAACTTCTGCTTTCAAGCGAGCAGCACAGGACTAATACCCTGGGCAGGCGGGGGTGGGTGACACGGAGCACCTAGTTTGTGCCGAGCGAGGTCTGAAGCACACCAAGATGCTGCCTTGGTCCCAGCAGGATCTGGCCAGCAAGGAGGGGGTGAGCCCTGGCAGGGCATGGGGTGCCCCGCTCGCTGCAGCGGGCTGGGAGGCAGCACCTCACCTCTGCAGGAGGAAACCACAGTGCTGGGGTGAGCACCCATGGGTGCTGTGAATTGGGGGAAGCAGCACAGAAGAGGGCAAGCAGGGAGGAAGCAGGTTTCACCGAGCGTAGCGAGCAGTGCCTGGTAGGAGCTTGGCTGGAGATGCTTGGTGGGAAGAGGCATGGATGGAGATGCTTGGTGGGAAGGAGCATGGATGGAGATGCTTGGTGGGAAGGAGCATGGATGGAGATGCTTGGTGGGAAGGAGCATGGATGGAGATGCTTGGTGGGAAGGGGCATGGATGGAGATGCTTGGTGGGAAGGGGCATGGATGGAGAAGCTTGGGGGGAAGGGGCCTGGATGGAGATGCTTGGGGGGAANGGGAAGGGGCATGGATGGAGATGCTTGGTGGGAAGGGGCATGGATGGAGATGCTTGGTGGGAAGAGGCATGGATGGAGATGCTTGGTGGGAAGAGGCGAGTTCCCAAGACTAACAGTGGTGATTCCCTTTATACTTTGGAGGCAAAGACATCTTCATGACAGAAGAGCAGAAGAAATACTATAACGCCATGAAAAAACTCGGCTCCAAGAAACCCCAGAAGCCCATCCCCAGGCCATCGGTATGTTGGCTGAATCACCCTGGAGTGCAGTGGGGAGGGAGCGCTTCAAGCCACCAACTGTCCCAAAGTGAATGAGGAGGGTCTAGGGAAGAGCATTTGCCAGGGCAAGGAGCCAGATCCTGGCTCCCATGGCTACTCTTCAGACAGGACCTCGCTGAGAGCTGGGGCTTCAGAAGAGGTTCACATTGTTCTTGTGGAGAACAAGTGCTGTGAGGAGCGGCTAAGGGACCTGGGGTTGTTCAGCCTGGAGAAGAGGAGGCTGAGGGGAGACCTCATCGCCCTCTACAACTGCCTGAGAGGAGGGTGCAGCGAGGTGGGGGTCGGTCTCTTCTCCCAAGTAACAAGTGATAGGACGAGAGGCAATGGCCTCAAGTTGTGCCAGGGGAGGTTTAGGTTGGATATTGGGAAAAACTTCTTCATGGAGAGGGTTGTCAAGCACTGGACCAGGCTGCCCAGGGCAGTGGTGGAGTCCCCATCCCTGGAGGGATTTAAAAGCCGGGCAGACGAGGCGCTTGGGGACATGGTTTAGTGGTGGACAGGCACGGTTGGACTCGATGATCTTAAAGGTCTTTTCCAACCAAATGATTCTGTGATTCTACGATCAGGCAACCTCCTTTGGATCTGCTCTTCAGCCCTGGGTCCCTGGCAAGGGCAAGGGGGGGATCCCCTTTGCAGGGATTAGGGTCTTCTCCTAGCTCAGCTCCCAGCTCCTCTCCCGAAGCCAGGTACTCAGGGAAAGCTCCGTTTTCAACACTCCTGGAAGGAGTCGCCAACACACACGCAGCTGTGGCTTGGGTTTGGTTTTGATAGCCCAGCCCAAGCGAGACCTTTCCCCGTGTGTTTATTTTTGCCCTGATGCATTAGCTGTGGATCTAATCAGAAAGCAACCATCCCTTGTGCCCACACCTCCTGGCCATGGCGTTACCAGGCGGGTTTCATCCTGCAAGGTGCTGGGTATCCTCCTCCCGTAGCTTTTGGGGCCATGAGACCTGTGAACTGGCCACAAACCTGAGGTTTCCTGCACTCTTTTAAATACGGTTCCTTCTTCTTTTTCTGTTGTGTCTTTGTTTTGTGTGTGTCTGTCCCATGTTTCCACCCCACCTCTGGTCCTCCATCACCACCCACGTGGCCCTTACGGCAGAACAAGTTTCAAGGGATGGTGTTTGACCTTGTTACCAAGCAAGTGTTTGACATAACCATCATGATCCTGATTTGTCTTAACATGGTGACCATGATGGTCGAAACAGATGATCAAAGCGAACTCAAAACATCTGTCCTCTACAAGATCAACCTGGTCTTCATTGTCATCTTCACCGGAGAGTGCGTGCTCAAAATGTTCGCCTTGCGCTACTACTACTTCACTATCGGCTGGAACATCTTTGACTTTGTGGTGGTCATCCTCTCCATCTTAGGTGAGTCCTACTGGTTCCTCGGGGGTCCCACTGGGTAGCAAAGGGTGGAAATGGTCTGGCCGGTCCACAGCCAGCCAGCTGTCACTGGCCACTCCCTTACACCCACCCTTTGAGCAGGGCCAAGCCAACAGGACAAGACAGATGTGAGGCCACTAAGCAGGGTGAGGGGCTGGGATTCTGTCCCGTTTCTCCTTGGTGTTGGGTTCCCCTTGTCTCCGTGTTGCGTGGCTGCACCGCTGAACCAGAGCAGCCGGCGTTTAACCTTTGGGTCTGTGCTCAGGGATATTTTGGAACACATTCCATTTGCCACCAGCGGAGCTGGTGACACGCCAGAGCGCTGTGTGCCATTGCGGGGGGGTCATCTGCTGCCATCTCCCCAGCCCTAGCAGATGAAGTGGAGTAGCTCCACCTCGCCTCCCTGTGTTGGCTGTAGAGGGTGGAAAACTCACTTCTTTTTCATTCCCTCACAGGTATTGTCCTCTCGGACATCATAGAGAAGTACTTCGTATCACCCACCCTCTTCAGGGTCATCAGGCTGGCAAGGATTGGCCGTGTCCTCCGGCTGATCCGAGGGGCAAAAGGCATCCGGACTCTCCTCTTTGCCCTGATGATGTCCCTGCCTGCCCTCTTCAACATCGGCCTCCTGCTTTTCCTCGTCATGTTCATCTACTCCATCTTCGGGATGTCCAACTTCGCCTACGTAAAGAAAGAGGCAGGGATCGATGACATCTTCAACTTTGAAACTTTTGGGAACAGCATCATCTGCCTCTTCCAGATCACCACGTCAGCTGGATGGGACGGCCTCCTCAGCCCGATCCTGAACAGTGGCCCCCCCGACTGCGACCCCAACCTGGAAAACCCCGGCAGTTCGGTAAAAGGGGACTGTGGCAATCCCTCCATCGGCATCTTCTTCTTCTGCAGCTACATCATCATTTCCTTTCTCATCGTGGTGAACATGTACATCGCCATCATCCTGGAGAACTTCAACGTGGCTACGGAGGAGAGCAGCGAACCCCTCTGTGAAGACGATTTTGAAATGTTTTATGAAACCTGGGAGAAGTTTGACCCGGACGCCACCCAGTTCATTGCGTACAGCACCTTGTCTGACTTTGTAGACACCTTGCAGGAGCCACTCAAAATTCCCAAGCCGAACAAGATCAAGCTAATCACCATGGATCTACCCATGGTTGCTGGGGACAAAATCCACTGTCTGGATATCCTCTTTGCCCTAACTAAGGAAGTGCTGGGAGACTCGGGGGAGATGGATGCCTTGAAGGCCACCATGGAGGAGAAGTTCATGGCTGCGAATCCCTCAAAGGTTTCCTATGAGCCCATCACCACCACTCTGAAAAGGAAACACGAGGAAGTCTGTGCTACAAAAATCCAGAGGGCTTTCCGGAGGTACCTCCTGCGGCGCTCGGTGAAGCAGGCATCCTACATGTACAGGCACAGTAAGGACGAGGACGCCCTGAGAGAGGACGCACCCGAGAAGGAAGGTCTGATCGCCACCAAAATGCACGAGATGTATGGGAACAGCGGGACAGACGCGGAGACAGCCCCTGCCTTCGCTCTTGCACCCCTTCCCAGCTCAGAGACTCGAAATGCTCCTGGCGGAGCAAAAGCCCGGGATAAGGAACGCGTCGTGAAAGAGTCGCTGGTATAACGGAAAGAGGCTTCCATCTCTCGCCCGGCCTGAAGAGACTTCATCTGTATCTCCTTCTCAAGAGCTCTTCCATTTACAGATCAATAGATCTTAGGCATTGAGCTAATTTCAGATCTTTCGAGTTAGACACCGTAACTTTCGAAGCAGGATGTCTTTACCCATCCTGGTTTTTACAGCTCACTGCACTTGCAAAGATTTTAATATTATTCTTCTGAGAATTAAATGTGAAATCTGTTGTTGGCGAAAGAGAAACATTTTAGTTTTGAAATGATCTCATCCCGGTAACGGTGTTTTTCAGACATGAACAAATGAGTATGGCTGTCCTTAAAGTGATTATTTATTAATGTTATTTCACGATTAAGAGATATCCTTGTATATCGTTCTTCCAGAGCGCAGCCAAGCAGCCAGTGAAAGATGAGCCAAGTGGAATAATGTTAAGAATAATTACAGAAAAGGCAAGGTTTTGTGAACAAAAATCTCCAATGTCTTAAAGTAGCACCTTTCTTTTGAATATTTGAATAAGCTTTATGGATTTTTTTTTTTTTTTTGTTATATACAGAGAAAGTGCAATTATGTCTTAAAGATTTGTTTGCATAGCCAAACCAAAACATCTGCAGATACGTTCTCAGGGTTAAATATCAGGTTTTCAAGGTCTCTGACTATGCATTGAAGTCATAAATCATTCAGGTCTCTACGGTACGAATGTAAACAGTATTTATAGTCGTGCTTCTTCTCCGTTTTCCCCTTTCATCCAGATTTTGTGGCAGGAAAGCAACGGACAAAGGTAGGGTTTGGAAAAACCTCCTCCAAGAATTCCCCAGTCCCCGGAACAAAACCCTGCAGGGTTTTTTCAAGCCCCGTAGCCAGAGGAAACGTCCCACTGGAGCGCTCTTCATTAGCGTTAATTAACAAGACGCCTCCCCAGGGATGTTTGAAGGGTCCTTGCGATGAGCTCCTTCAACGGGCGATCCCTTAAATCCCAACGGGGATCGAGCACCGGGGGCCTTGACGCAACGAATGCTCCCACCGGGGGCGTAAATCCCAAAATACTCGGGCAGAGCGTCCTTCCCTTGGCTGGGGCTCTGGAGATGAGCCGGTGGCACGTGCTGGGGCGTCTGCAGAGCCTGGGGGGGCCAGGCAGGTCCTCACCAGGAAACCTCCAGGCAGGAGGAGCATTTTCCCGGGGGGAGGAAGGGTTTTGCTGCTCTTTACACAGGTGGGCAAAAGGGAAGGAAATCAAGAAAAATGTGCAAAAGGCCCCAAGTTCACCTCCGGACCGTCTTCTGCCTTCAAAAGGGGAAAAATAAACCCCAACCTCTTGAGATCAAAACAACCATGAACCAAAACCTCTTCCAGTTTAAACAAGGGCTACTTCTTGAAGCCAAAGGGTCTGTCTTTTTGTATTTTTTTTTTTTTTTTTT